>JAQIVA010000021.1:0-21971 GCA_034697525.1 Lithobius microps | reverse complement strand
CTTCATCATCTTCAACAGCTTCTCTACCATCTCTAAATCTTTCCATCCATTTGTAAACGCAAGTTTTCTTCGGAGCATGGTACCCATAAACTGCCTTCAAAGTCTGAATGATCTCCGTTCCTTTCCAACCAGGTTTCACCAGAAACTTAATGTTGATTCTTGTCTCAAAATCCTTTCTAACCATGGGTGATAATCCACCTGTTTTCAACCAGCACCTGCCCGCTTCCTTCCTAACCGCAGAATGACTGCAAGCGACAAGTGTATAGTTTAGTTCAGACACTTTCCAACTGACATGGTCTAGCGGGTTTCAACTTGCTAGTTTTAGTACATCGTACGAATTCAGGGTGTTTTTTGAAGGCCCCTGGTAAAAACAATGGCTCAAGAAATTAAAGCAATGACCGATTGAAATATTTTGAAACGTCTGAATTTGATTCATCGGAAGACTATATCTGCTCTTCTTTTTTTAAACTGGGAAATTTAGATTCTAAAAAGAAGGTTTTTGACTTTGTTTCTAGCAGAGCATGGAAATATTTATCAACAGTGATTCTTATCTCATGGCCTCTAAAATGGTTTGTGTTATAAATATGGAGGTCGACTTGGGTTGACCCCAGCAGTACTAAGTGAACAATCTCCGTTTAGCGCAGAAGTAGTGGTATATTTGCAATTTTTGGAATTTTGGATCGAGAATGACCTTTTGGGAATTTTAATAAGCTTGTCCTTAAGGGATTATAACCCAAGTGGGAACTGACCCGATATCTTTTTCAAATCGAACGTAAAAATCAGGCATTACAATTTAAACTTTCTTTAAAAGGATTTTAATGAAATCTTCATAATTTCCAATGAAATTAAACATTAATTTAACGATTAAATAAGTATAAACTGCCAGAAGTTAAGAAGTTTTTATCGTAGACCTGATAGTTCAATCTTTTTTCCTTTTGCAAGATTCGTAACCCAAAATCAGCCAAATGTTACCTTCGATATTCTATTTGAGAAAATAAAAAGTGTGGTATCATTCAAACGGATTTTTGGTCTTCATTTTAGAAAATTAGCTTAAATTTACCTTTCGGCGTCGTGTTCCATTAAGGTAACGATGTTGTACTTAATTTTATTAAACGCACAATCAAATCGGCAATTTATATTCAAACTCATGAAATCAAAGTCCTACTTTTTGATTGGACTTTGCGCGAAGGACAACTGTCATCAATTTCATGCAAGCCTCTTATAATATGAAAGTTTGAACGAGACGGAAAAACGTTGGCCTCAGCAAAGCAGCACAGGTGTGGCCGAAAGTCGTCGAAGTTGTTGGCCGATAGAGACCATCGGGCTCAAAATCCCTGCAGAACTCCTCAATGAACACCAAGAGAAACGAGTTTCGGCAAAAACGGCTCCTCATCGGGAGCCGGATTCCACCACGGAAGAGCTGCAACTAGAAAACGATAAATGTTTCAAAGCGTTTGGAGTGGTGTAGAAACCCCCAGATAATAGTACAAGTCTTTCAGGCTTGAATCTCTTACTATGTACTGTAGTCAAAACGAAATCCACTAGCTTGTGTGATGCACTTTTTGTCAGACGAAAGCTGCAAGCAGGCGGCCCAACTTGTCAGTGCTTTCAACTTCGCTTTTGTGTCAAAACGACGGATTTAGATGTCAGACCTCCCACAGAAAAGACCTCAAACCGCAGTCACGTAGATTCCTTTACGGAAGTGAGAAATGTCCAAGTTTTAAAACAGACATCTCCCGTCCAAAGCCAAACACAAGGCGAGCCTGTTTTCTGCCCTTATCAAAATCAAAGTAGGACCAAAGTAGTTTGAATTTCAATCTGGGAGGTTAGTTAGCTTGCTAGTGGCATTTATTTGCTTTGTAAGGAGTCGAGAAACCGCTCTAAATCTGCGTTTAGCCGTGTAAGGTGATGGGAAAGCAAGAAAGTAAAGTTGAATTTCTGACAGCTTCTGGAAATTGCTGAATTGGCGTCTGACATAATTATCTGTATTCAACGATCTAGGGTTATAGGATCTGATGTAGAAAAAATTTTAAATACCTTTCCTTGAAGGTTAAATGAATGATAAATTTAATTTGCCTTGCCATCCCATTAGTAAATTTAACAAAAATTTAAGATCTACAATTGTCTAGTCAAATCAATCGGGCCCCACCAGTCTCCGGTGGCCCAGTTATAACAAAATAACCATAGTTTATTTAGCAATTCCCCAGCAATTTTTTAGTAACTTGTTTAAAATTTCCTTCTGTTATATATTTAGAAATATCTGCGAAGGTGCCTAGTATTTGAAAATAAAATTGGTGTGCAGTTTACATCGGCGCAATTAAAATAGAAGGAAAAAGGGTTACTTAGCGGGTTTTAACAAAACGTTTTTTATTAAAACGATTCAACTGCTGGAATATGACAATTTCATCAATTAAGTGGGTACATTATCCAGAGAGTTGCATTTTAAGGGCATATGCACTATTTAATTTTAACTGCAAAATTATTGGTGTTAACGAAATTCTCTCTCTCTTGTGAATAATTGACAAAGGTCATTGGAGCTTTTGACAAATGAATGCCTATTTCTTGCGGCAGTAGTTTTCTTAACATTAGGAAATATAGATATCAAATGACGGAAATGCGACCGTGTTGAATTCGGTGAATACGCCACCCTGTACTTCTATTACACAAGTGCACTATTGAGAGTGAACGAAGCCCTAAGGACTTCTCTTTACTTCCCAATAACTCCCAATCAAAGTGCCAAGGCGTGCACTCTCTGTGAAATCTCCCATCACCACTAAGACGAGCAGTTGTGATTTGTGTTCAAACGAGTCAATACCTTGGTGGGAAATTTTGTACTTGATAGCCGAGATTGGATGCAACACCTCTGGGTGGATGCAGTACTTTGATTAAGAGTTATTGGGATTTAATGAGGAGTCACTAAGCCTTCGTCCACTCTAAGTATGCATTTATGTTGCAAAAGTGCGAGGGGCCTTCAAAAATACGCGGAATTCCTAAGATACATGAAAACTAACAAGTTGAAATCTGTTAGATCATGTCAGTCAGAAAGAGTCTGAACTAGACTATACACTGGTCGCTTGCAGTCATTCAGCGGTTAGGAAGGAAGCGGGCAGGTGCTAGCTGAAAACAGGTGGATTATCACCCATGGTTAGAAAGGATTTTGAGATAAGAATCAACATCAAGTTTCTGGTGAAACTTGGTTTAAAAGGAACGGACGACATCCAAGCTTTGAAGACAGTTTATGGGGACCTTGCTCTGAAGAAAACTTGCGTTTACAAATGAATGGAAAGATCTAGAGATGGCAGAGAAGTTGTTGAAGACGACGAAGGTCATGGAAGACCAGCAACCTCAAAAATGTTGAAAATGTCTAACGGAAGAAGATGGAAGATAGTCAGTTTGTGAGATACCTCAGACTGTGGACATATCAGTTGGTTTAGCTCATGCAATTCTGCATGAGAATTCAGGCCTGAGGAAGCTTTCGCCTAGATGATTCCCAAAAGCGTTGAGCCCAGATCAGTTCAACCTTAGATGTGAACTGTCAACAGCGATTTTACCAAAATTGAAACAAATGAAGACCCCTTTTCATTCGAATCATAACTGGGGATAAAACATGGGTTTACCAGTCCAAAAAGTGGCTTCCGCGTGGGTCAGCTGGTCCAATTAAATACAAGTCTGAGAGGTCCGTCAACAGGGTAATGGCTACTGTTTCTGGGACCCGGATGGGGTTTTGCCAGTCCATTTTTTAGAAGGTCGATAAACTGTCACAGGTTCGTATTATGTAGAAGTCTTAAGAAAGTTTATAGCAGAATTAGCTAAAAGGCGCCTAGGAAAGCTTCACTGTGGCATCCTCTTCCTTCATGTCAATGCCCCAGCGCATTCTGCACGGGTAACAAAGGAGATTATGAGAGAATTTCCAAGGAAATCGCTGCCACATCCACCCTATATCCCAGATCTAGTATCATCTGATTACGTCCTATTCCAAAACTCAAAGAACATCTGAAGGGAGTCCGTTTCTGTTGAAGCAAAGGATGCAGCAAAAACAAGGCTTAGAAATCAGTCTGCAGAATTTGTCAAAAATACTGTAAATTGATGGTCCTAATTACGCTTATCAAATATTCACAAGAGAGAGAAGCTCATTAATAGGGATAACTTTGCCTTTAAAATTAAATAGTGCATATGCCCTTAAAATGCAACTCTCTGGATAATGTACCCACTTAATTGATGAAATTGTCATATTCCAGCAGTTGAATCGTTTTATGAACATGTTTGTCAAAATCCGCTTAAATAGCCTTATTTTTATTTTAATTGAGCCGATGCAAACTGCACAGCAAAGTTCTTTTCAGATATTAAGCGACTTAGTGAACATTTTAAATATATAGCACAGAAGGAACTTTTAGACAAGGCAATAAAAGATTGTTTGGGAATTGTTAAATAAGGTTGCACTTTGGTGTGTTTTAATTTTTCAAAGTCCAATTAAAGAAAATGGAAATCTGTTCTCCCTTAAAACAGAAACACGTTTATATGTCAACAAGCCAACTATCCCAATCCTGGGTGTTGAGAGCTTTATGGGAGGGAGCCGAATCTTGTTGGAAGACGACAAAGGCCCTTACACTGGCTATCCCAGACATAACAATGGTTTGAAGACATCCACACTTTTTGTTTGGGGGGGGGGAGGAAATGAGGAGGAGGAGGAGGAGGAAGCTTGATACGCCCTTCACTGCTAACAATACCGAAACTGTTGCTGCTGGCATTGTCTAAGAACGAGGTCTTAATAAAGAACATTCCTTACTGTTCTTTCAGACACTTGAAGCATTGGCTTCCAAGGGGGGTTTTCGTCGATCATGCCATTAACTCTTCTGACAACAAACTCAGGTGTTCTGAGTGAGTCTGTGAGTCGGAACAGAGCGCTGTTATAGACACTAATGCAGGATGTCTTTTCATTTCACTATGGGATCTTCTGAAATAAAATATGCATTAATTAATGTCGGCTTAGTTTAAATTAAAATACATAAGTGTCCTCAAATACCTCACGCATCCTGTATATCAATTATTTATTTGAAAACTTACAAAAAATGTTAAATCAAAAAATATCTTTGCACATATTTTTATTTGGGCATATTCAACTTGAGATCAATCTCGCTCTTTGCAAGTGCTGTCTGTCAGCATTGTGTGGTTGTTTGCATGACACAATGTGAAGGCATTAGCATATCCACAAATACGCACACATTAGCTTTCAAGTTTGAACCTACACAAGAACCAAAATAGAGCGCATCCCTTTCGGTAATAAGGTGTCTTAATAATCCAGACCTCTTGGTCTGTTGTCAAATAGAGTAGCCAGTCAAGTAGCCAGATCTTCTCCTTTTGAGCTGAGTAGCTGATTGTGAGCATTGGAAATGAATTGGCTACGAGCGAACACCGGAGTTTCTCAGAAGGGTGCATAGCATGACCGACGAAAATCCTCCTGGGAATTCAATACGACGACATCTTGCCAGCCTAAGATCTTCAAGTGTCTGACGGAACAATCGGGAATGTTCTTAAACAAGACCGCGGATGCAAATCATACGTTCTTAGCCAATGCCAGCAGCAGCAGTAGGGTTTTCGGTATTGTTAGCAGTGAAGGACGCATCTTGCCTCCTCCTCCTCCTCCTACTCCTCCTCCTCCTCCTACTCCTCCTCCTCCTCCTCCTTTTCCCCCACAAAATATATAGATGTCGTCTAGACTCTTCAAACCATTGTTATGTCTGGAATAGCCGGTGGGAGGCTAGGTGAAAGTATAACTGGTAGTTACTCTTAAATTCTCTTCCGGGTTAAGTCGGTGAAAGTGATTTGCAATGCTTTCACAAAGGATCAAAATAAATTAGCCTAGATGTGGGCATCCAACATGTTTTCATATACCTTGAATTAATATAAGTGCAAATATGTTTACATTGTCTAAATGCTAAATCGAATTGCAGGACGGAAATATTTATTCAATCTACATGCCACCCAGGTGGAATAGCCTAGACTGACAACAACCACAATCTAAATGATTTTTCCAACATTTCCTCTCAACGAATAACAAACCTACAGACAGCATATTCCCAAAACTCAAGGAACATCTGAAAGGAGTCCGTTTTAGTAGCTCCGTTGAAGCAAGAGATGCAGCAATCTGCAGAATTTGTCAAAAATGGTTTAAATGGCTGTAACTTTTATTAAAGCCCGTAAGACGTCAAAAGGGCAAAATGGTTCTAACTGGCGAAAATCATGCATGCTTTCATAAAATTGAGAAATAAATTAACAAGATTAAGCAAGAGTTTTACGCTTTCTGGGCGAACACTAACGTTCTGTAGATAAAGATTTCATTAAATTTAAAGTTCACAGTCGGCGCTTCGCTCATGTTCAAATCTACCTCGCCAGTTGGCTATCGATTTTTCTCAGCCGATCTAACACGTGAGGACATTCATTGCTGTCATTAGGCCGGCCTCCGCAAAATGCTGTGCATCTTAGGTCCTGCAAACACCAGCAATGTGGGAGTCGACAGCTCCGAGTCGCGATTCTTCACCGAGTCCAACCTGGGTGACAGTGAGCCGTCAACGTCGACAGGTTCCGAGGAGGGGGAGGAGGAGGAGGAAGCCGATGATCTGAAAACCATCGAGGTGGCACGATTGACGGTGCATCAGGATGAGGTGGAACTCTACTGGCCTGTCACCTACTCCCTCTGCCACCCGGTTTGGCAGGCTGCCTGTGTCAAAAACACCATGTTCTACCCTTACCCTCTTGTGTGTCCCATT
Organism: Lithobius microps; assembly: GCA_034697525.1. Lineage (NCBI taxonomy): Eukaryota > Metazoa > Arthropoda > Chilopoda > Lithobiomorpha > Lithobiidae > Lithobius > Lithobius microps. The sequence continues at coordinate 15,204 of JAQIVA010000021.1, read as the reverse complement.
GAAACGGCCAGGGTTGTGTTCAAGAACATGATGTATGGAGCCCAGAACCTGCCTGAGCATATTATTGCAACGGATGGTACGTATTGTACACGTTAGATGCCTGGTACTTTTATCCACGCTTAGAAATAGGGCTATTCCATCAGTATAAATCGACTTAACCCCCTCTGGAGCAACAGATCACTTTCCGGGGGAGGGGCGTTTTAGAGCAGCATAATCCCAGAGTACATCAGCTGAGGCAGGAAGAGAGCTTCAAGAAGCCTGAATAAATCCAGCAAGTGATCGATGTGGCTTTTAATTAAATACTCAGTCACCAATGTGTGTTCCTGCCTCCAGGTTATATTCCAAATTCCATTGACCACGAGGTGCCTCACATTCCCGTCCACAATACGGTAAGTCTTTGTTGTTGTTGTCGTTGCTTTTTGTTTATTTTAAGCAAACTCATCATATAATCAAGAAGGAGAAAACTTTGAAGCATATTGGGAGAAAAATGGGGCTATTTTTATGACAGCATCGTGGTGTTGGGCATTAGGCAGCAGAGTGTGTGTACAGGTAGGCCAAATTGATGCAAAATACGGAAGCCGGGGGTAGTTTTATGGCGCGCCAGACAATTGCTCTGACGTCAGCAAATAAGTTAATGCATTGACGCCATGGACTTTATGGTGACTGCCACACTGCTACAGCCTCGTGATTTATAAGTTTAAAATTCATTAGTAAAATAGTGTCTAAAGTTGACTACATTGACTCAACTCTGGGCTGGACAAAATAATGGAAACACTTTGAACAAAGAGCAAAATATGTATCTATTTTAATATGGTGCAGATCCGCCCTTTGCGGCAGGTACGGCCTCAATTCCCCGAGGTGTTGATCATACAAATTGTGAATTGTTGGACTCGTTTTTCTCCACTCCTCGACTTCTTTCCTGCATCTCTAAATCGATAACCATAAATACTCCTCAATAATGAGGTTAAGGAGGTCTGGGGATTGCGGCATTTCTCTCCCGAAACCGCAGTTCTTGGTCGTCTTTGAGACCAGCTCCCGTGTGCTGTTTCCCTCAAGGAAGAGTTTTGTGGAAACTGCGTTCTGGAGATGTTTGCATGATTTAAACCTCGAAGAAAACTTATGGCCAGCTAAATTTAGCTACACGAAGTGAGCTGTCTTTTCTTTTATTTTACTCATTTTATTATTTTTTGTAGGTTACCTGGCAGGATCCCGAGCGTGTTGCTGAAAGAGAACTGGCGGTATTGACCAATCAGGTTTTTGTAAGTTCATCAGACAATTTTCAGACAGAAGACACTTCCCAAAGCGAGAGCGGGAAGCCTATTGGTAGTCTAACTCGAGATTGCGATCGATAAAAACCGAGACTACTAACCCGCAAGAGTTCAGAGCAGTTTTACGATCGATTTTTTTCCGACGTGTAACTCATTACCTGAGTTAATCGATGGCTTGTCCTCTCTCAGGGTGATGACCAATCCGTGGGGAGCACAGGTGAGAGTATGTCTCCCCTAATGAATGTCCCCATAAGGGGAGTGATCGCACAGATTCGCATTCCCAAGGACGAGATGGTCCTCGCCTCAAAGTCTTTGATGGAATTGGACGCAACCTGTGACCGGCGTCTTTGTGGTCTACTGGAGGACCAGAAGGTCAAGTCTACCGCCAAGACGTCGAGAAGGTACAAGTCGAAGACGTCGCTTGTCGCCAACTTTGAACGGAAGTGTAGGTCCCATTAACTCATCAAACAAAAGGTGTAGTTGTTCAATCTTCCTGTTCCTCAATAGAGAGAATTAGAGCAGTACGACAGGTATTAAATGGTTTTTTCAGTGAAAAAGAAACACCTCTCCTCAAAGACCACCAACAAGGAGAGTGCCTCCTCTTTCGAGTCAACTACCCCGATTTCACTCGAGGAAACCTACTTGGACGACGAGGAAATGGTCACCACCATCGTAATGCTCGAACGCCAATTCGGCAGCATGCATAAGATGGCCCAGCGCGTAACCGAGGCCCTGAACAGCGGGAAAGTAGCTCTGCAAAAACTCACGGCCTTCCTAGATGGAGATGAGGCTGTGGCCATGTTCCTCCGCACAATCCTACGGCCCCGATGGCTGATGCTGTTGCTGGCGAACAGTCTGGGTTCAATGAAGAGTGCGATGCAGCTGATAGACTCCTACTCGGAGGCTGGACACAGTTTCCGCAGTCGGAGGAAGACATTGAAGAAACTCTATGAGATGACGGGGAATGAGACGGCAGTCCGACTGTTTATTCACAAGTTTGCGCCTCTCAAATCCATGGTGGTGGCCAAGCTAACCGAGTGGCTGAGTTTGAGTCAAGACGCGGTTGTCAGCACCATATGTGCGGGATTGGAGGACTCGTCGATTGCCCTGAGACGGTTGGTGAATCTCACCGGGGCGAGTATGGAGGAGGTGCAGAAGCTGTTTGAGGCACTGAGGCGCTGTGATGTGGAAGCTGTGGAGAATAGTTTGGAGATAATAGAAGACTGTATTTCACACAAGCAGGTGGGTTGAAGAGCCGAAAAAGGCCTTATGATTGCGCTTTAGACAACTGACCAGGAAAAAGACGAGCGTTTAGCTCGTGTCCGGCATGAGGAGGTCGAGAAGGAGACGAAGGAGAGGGAAGAGGGCCGACGCCAGCCCCGAGCGTCCTTTGTCCTCATCCTGCCTTCAGGCACGTCCGCCACCACGGAATCTCAAGGAGCAGTGCCCTCCACACCTGCGACGAGCGCGACGGCGGTGGTGAAAGCCGATGAATCCGCTGCAGCTCCACCCGAGGCGGGTAAGAAGAAGGCAAAGCGTAAACCCATGAAGATCAATTTGGGCGAGGTAAAGGGTGGAAAGAAAAAGACAAAGGGAAAGAAGAGCACGCCGGCCATCTCCCCGTCTGCGATGGACGTCGAGGAAGGGGATGAGGAGGGAGAGGAGGAGGGGCAGGAGGGGAGTCTCATTGCCCTATCCTTCGATTCACAGGCGCTGGATGGGCATTCGAGTGAGGCGATGATGCCTGGCGATGGGCCTGATGATCAGAAAACGCAGGTGTCGAGCTATTCAGAAGAACAGAATGGCTCCATGGAGGTGGCTTTGTTCATTGCCAGTTGGTCCACAGAGATGAAAAGGCTTTGTCACTTATGCACTACTTGGTCTTTCCCATTTTAGGGTTTCGATTTGAGCCAGGAGCTGGTGATAGTTGGACAGGAAGGTGGATCTGATTTCAGTGACTGGGACACTTCTGATGACATGGACGCCGCAACTAAACTGACCTCCATGTTAGATATGGGTAGGGTTTCCGAGGCACACTCATCTACCTCTTTCCTTCAAGCTGCAAAAATTTAAATCACATTTTCTGATTTCTAGAACAAGAAATCTACATTGTCAATGCCAAGCCAGACCACATCTCTGGTAGGATTAATCTTAGTTTGAATTAGAAGCGTTTATCTGGTTTTGTAACAATGTGCGCTTTATGTAGTGGTCATGAGGCCAGAAGACATCCGATTGATTAAAACAAAGCTCAGTAAAAGGGTAAGGGAGGCATCGTTTTGTTCATTTTCCGTGGTCCCTTGCCGCTCTAGCGTGAATATTTAATTTACAGACAAAACAGCTTGAGAAAATTGCCAAGATGGAAGGATTTCTTGACCCAGAAGTAGTCTTGGAACCGAACCGTGTTCTTCTCGTACTGCTGCGCTCCATGGTGAATGCCAAGGGAAGGGCACTAATGGGCATGATCGAAGAAGCCAAAGGTCTTCTCAAGTAAGAAGCAAGTGTACTACTTACTACTTATAAGTAGATGCTGAGCGTCCCTTTTGGCCACCTGTAGGAGCTTCAACATCCTCGATGCTGTCAAGCAAACGCTGAGCGTTGTGCTCAATCTGCTCTTCCAAAAACTGCTGGATGAGTTGAGTACTAGTAAGATGGGTGGGAGCGAGGCGCTATTCAAGATTGACGTCTGCAAGAGGCTTATCCAACAACTGAAGGAAATGGGAGCTGTTGTCAATCCCTATATGGCCCATTTGGAGGTGAGTAAATGTATGGCAAGACCACCAAAGTCGTCTAATCGCAAACTCACCCCAACTTTAGGCCACCATAATGCAAAAAGGCGCTCGTCTCCCACCGCTGAAATTCAAGTCGCACTTGCCGGCCACACCAATAGTGCCCAACGTTGATTTGCGCGCCTGCCTAAGCGCCCTCGAAGAGGCCATGCGTGAGGGCTCCTCGCTGTATGATCTGACCGTCAAGTCCCTCCGCTACACTGCCGAGCAGCTAGCCCATGGTGAAGAAGAAGACGACGAAGAGGAGTATGATGAGGAATATGAGGATGAAACTTCCTCCTCCTCCTCCTCGTCCTCCTCCTCCAGTGAGGCAGGCGAAGGTGCCCAGGGCCTCTTCACCATCTCCCGAACGCTGGTGAGTGGTAAGACGTCTGAGGGGGCAGAGGGTGAATCAAAACCCTCTCAAAAGGAGGAAGAGGGGGAGAAGGAGAAGGAGGAGGAGGAGGTGGTGGAGGAATCCGAGTCCGTTTGGAACCCCGGGGGTGAAATGATGAGGAGTGGGCATCTGGCGGATAGGGTGGAGCTGCAGGACTCGGGCGACGGTGATGATGCGACGGTGACGCGAGGTCTCTTCGAACTCTACGGCCATGAGATGCCGCATAGCAGGGCGAGTTTGCTGAAAGTGGCTGAGGAGTTGGTGCATGCGAGACCTCTCATGGAGGCGGTGGAACTTCAGTCGCTGAAAAGGTAATTCCCCCTTTCTAACACCTGAGCAGCACTGCTTCAGTTTCAACCCCGAAAGCGTGGACACTTCGGAGTTGGAGCATGCAGTTGCCAGGATGGTGCAGAAACTGAATGAGGAGGAGGAGGAGGAGGCCATGGCAGAGAGGACGGAAGCGACGAGCTCTGGCTTCACCTCGCAGTCCACCGTCTCATTCGAGACTCGCCTTCAAATGCTACACCAGTCCATGGCTCAAAATCGACTTCGCAGAGCTGAAGAAGCCGCTCTCAAAATCGAGTCGGTGAGTTCAGCTCACTGCGTGGATTGAGTTGATGAGTTCAAGTATGCGCTGCATTCATACTGCGGAGAAATAAGTTATATTTCTCCTTCCCCAATACAATAGATTCATCTAGACCCGTCAGCACCACCCTACAGAGAAGACGTTGCTGAGTACGTTAATCAGCTGGTGGTTGAGGAATTGGAGGGAGGTCTTAATGACTACAAGGCCTTGGGGACTCTCGATCGAATTCTCTGGCTCACGCTGCCAGAAAACGTCTCAAATCGCTACGACCTCTACGTACGTGCCGGAGATCTGCAAAGGTATGCAAACAACTCAAAATCATACCAAGGAAACCTCAAATAGCCTCATAGAAATGACTATTAACACCACTTTTGCTAAAATACAATTGGCATTGTCGTAGACGAGGCCAGTTGTACGCAGTGGCACTGAAATGCCTCCTTGAGGTGGTCCTAATCGAAGTGATTGATCTCATGACCATGCTCGATCCCGAGCTGGAGATGGAGGATGAACAACGCACCACCATCTACGATCAACTTCGCACGAACCTCGATGTGCTTACTTGGTTCAAGCTGGATATCAGCGAATTTGAAGACCAAATAAAGGTAGATGTGGCTTTGAATACTATTTAAAGGAATATATCTCGTTTTCTTGGGATTGAGATGAGATTTGCTGAAAATGATTGTTTTGGATTTCGATTAAAATCCAATCAAAGCACCTGAGTAGATTCTAATGACTCAATTGAGTATTCCTGCTAATGGAGAGACAATCGGAGATGTATCATGATTGTTTTGCGTGCAATGGTAGTCTGAATGGCATTTTTAATAATCGCGGTGTCATTGCGACTAGGGCGTGACCAACTAAAATTTATTGGAAGATGCTGGCGAACATGAACACCAAAGCGTATAGCAAATCCAAGGACGAAGAAAATATTGCACACAGACGAATATTGTGCAGTAATGTATATACTAAAATGGTTTAAAATTCATTCCATGCTTCAAATAATGTAGTTGGACAAAAATTATATCAAGAGAAAACATCTATATATTTATTTCAAAGTCAAGTATGGCTTAATTGGGGCGTTATTTGTGAACTTATCATTGGAGACATGCCCAAAGTTAAGAAGCATAATCGGTTAGGTGGTGACAATGTGAGCACACCTTGGACGACCGATCATGCTATCGTGCCTTGTTCCAGTCAAGAGAAATCTCGACTTATGAATGTTGGTTATAAGTTGTACATTTGTATAAAACAGACGACAGTCAATTGTAAATGAAAACTTTTAGTAACTTGCTTAAATTAATTTTGTTCCTACACCAATTCACGATTTATATTACCCTATTTTTGTAGCACTACCCAGAATTGCTTCAACACGGTACTGTGAGTCATTTTAGATATTTTTTCAATCGAAAAACCAATTATAAGGCCTTAATATATATTAAAATTATAGAGTCTATTTCCGGAGGGCTTTGAAATGCCTAAATTACTAAAAAACACTGGTAAGTTTGCTATTCGAAAGGACAGTTATGACTAGCGCTCCCCCATAAGGAAGCATGACCGATAAAAGCCTAGTTGCTTTCATTCTGAGAAGATGTATTTAGTGTAGCTGCTCTCGGGTTCTCCACTTGGACAGATCCACTACCACAGATGGGTGTATATTGGGGACGTGTGTGAAAATGCGTGTGATGGTATTATCGAGATGGGGTTGACCGTTTAGTTTCACAAGGCGTCGTCGAAGAACCGAAAGAGTAAAACTAAACATAAATTTATTTTCTCTATTCTCAGCAACAAAACCATATCTTAATCCCCTTGTTCCATTTTGCCTAACATAAACAGAGACCACAATAAACCTGCCCGAAAGCTACGCGGATCTGCTTCCAGGATCCCTGATAAAAGCGCTGGAATTCGGCGCACCTCAACCATGGCACGCGCTGAGGGTTGAGGTGAAGGAGCTTGTGTTGACTCCCACGAAGACCAAGGATGCCGAGGAGGAGGAGGAGGAGGCGCAGAAAAATGAACTCGCAACGGAAGTGGAAGAACCCCAGCAATTTGCTCCTCTCTCCGATGGTCTGTACGAGGAGATTAGAGCTCTCTTCCGTGATGTAAGTCTTTGCTATGGTCGACACACGATTGACATTCGATCAACCTTGTCGTGGCAGCCGACATCTGTCCGAATTTTTAAAAGTGACCAAATGCTACTCTTAATGAAGGTTTCATACCCCGTCCTTGACTTTCTTCCATCTTTCGACTGGTTCAATAAAAGCACTTCAGCCTCTTTCTGCTTGGAATGAGTCTTCTCTAAAGTTTGCTTAAAACCCCCTGATCAACATTTCTCTCTCTATAAATAATGTTCAACTTCATTAAGCTTTATAAAATAACTTTTTGACATTCGTTCAATCTGAAAAATGTAAATCCATGTGACCTGTAATCGTCCCTAAGCACACAGTGTCTGAGGCTTTTAATCGTAGCATCTTTTTCGTGGTTTAGAAGATGGTTTTTTTATTCTGAAGAGAAAAACAGCATGAATAGAAGCTAAAATTTTCATATATAATAATAAAATGGATCAATAAGAGTGTCTCTTAGCTGCAACGTGGGACACCAGGAAATATTTGTTAGGCTCTTTACCAAGGTCGCCAGAACAATTCTAAAGTAATCGTGGCCTGCTTACACCCTTCAAGAAATCTTATAAAATAAATACATCTTTGTAAATTTATTCTCAGCATTGCTTTTGTTTGCATTTCAGGCTGTTTTTGACAGAAATTTTCGAAAGGAACTGGCCTCGTTGTACAGGCGATTTCGTGAAATTGGACAAGCCGAGCACACAAAACAATTTGCCATTCTTAGAGTACGTATTGTTAATATTGCACAATAGGCCACCTAAGGCACGTTTTACAAAGGATTGAGAGAGACCGTTTCATCAGATGTGAAAAGTAGGCTGATATTAGAGGGAGTGCTGTTGGTGTGAGAATGACGAATATCTTTACTGACTAAGGAGAGGGGGAGAGATATTGCTCCTACTGAAGACCAATTTGTGATCTTCTGTTCCTAGGGGGAACATTGGATGGATGTGGCCACGTGCACGCAGGAATGCAAAGGTATAAGCTCGCAATGATTTCGTCTTTTAGGGGTCATTTGAAGGCGATCCGTTTGATGATCTCTCCCCGACCCAAAAGCAGGCTCTGAAGCTCCTCGCCTACTTGAAATGGCGCAAGACCAAGACTGAGGAGGCCGGAATCACTGCCCGTTGCCTCTTCTCAATCTCACCCGAGATTGTGGCTCAGGATAGGCAGATCTACTTAGAAATAGTCAAGCTAGTGGAGTAGGCTCAAACGTTCACTCTGCCATGATTCTAGCATTAATGCAAATCTTATCGTGAGTACACTCCCTTATATACTTTCAGTGCTCATGCCCTGGATCAGGCAGCGAACACGCTGATTGTCAGTGGTTTAATTGAGAACCTGGTCAACTTGATTCCCATTGTCCTGAACAAGGACGACTTCCAAAAGGACGAGAGGCAACTGGCCTATAACCATGCCATGTCCATTATGGAGATACTGCAGTGCTTCCGCATTCCCATTAAAGAATTCAGGGAGAATTTCGATGTGAGTTGACGGGCTGGGTGGCTCATTCTCCGCATCCTTGCTTCAGTCCATCATTTTCCCAATATTTTAGTACTGTACTGACCTTGAAGACAAGTATGAAGTGAGTGTAGATCGATTTGAGATTCCCCAGATGGAGGCATCCATTGTATTGACGCATTCATTTGTCTTTAAAAGCCCATTTTCCTTGACGGATCATTCCCGAAAGTGCGGGAAGAGGAGGGTAAGTCAACTTGAAATCATAACGAAGGTGCCCTACTGCTCCACAGAGTTTCCTATTGAGCTGCCATTGGCCTACATTCGAGAATTGCCTCTCGAAGTGCTTGATGCCATTGGAACACAGATGAAAAAGACCCCCGGTGAGGTAGACACGGTCAAAAGCTATCTGAAGAATATCGATTCACACGCCTTCGATGATGTAAGTCTATTGGCTGCGCTGTATCAGGACACTGATGTGCTTTGTTCTACTCTTGATGTGCTTTCAAGCGCGATGCGTATGACTTTGAAAGAACTCGAGCGCTTGCAGTTCACGACTTGAGACTGCACGCACAAGACGTGGACAATATCATTAAGACGGAGATTGCTGTAATTTGACCCTATTGTTGGTTTTATTATTTGATGGAAGAAAACTCAATATTTTTTGCCTTCAAAGCGCCACGAGAGCCTCAGGAGACGACGTACTGAAGTGGACCTCCAAACCCCGGAAAAATCTGTCAGCGAAGAGACGGTAAGATGGGAATTTAACCACTGGTATCTAAGAGATCTAATGTATGAGTTAGATCCAGTGTTTCTCAAAGTGGTCCTTGTGACCGAGGCAATAGGTCCCTAATTCTAGCAAGTTGGCGATCTGGAGAGTCTCTTCTTCTGCTGTCTATTTAGGAGGGGGGAACGTTGACTTATATATCCCAGTAACAATTAATCGCCTGTGTTTTAGAGCTCTGAGAAGGCTGAAGAAAAGGCGAGTTGTGGTATTTTTTGAGTATCTTGACCAGTAAGCAGATATGTATAGTCGTGTTAACGGTAGATACCAGTAAACATTTCTTACTTTTTGTAAATATTGGCTAATATTTATTGTAATGTATTTACTGCAATTGATAGACCGGACTTTCGGAAACGGCTGCAGTCAAAGCTCTGCGTGGACGTTTCGATACCGAGGATGTGAGCTCGATTTTCATTTAATATATGTACATATATATATTTAAACAAAATCTAAAATTAGAAAAGTAGAAAATTTAAAAAAATCAACTGAATACGCGATTATTAAAGATAGCCAAGAAATTAAGCTGTTTGTTGCAATTTTTCGGTTTTCTGGAGGAGCTTATACAAATTGAAATTCTGCTTTTAGGCAAAGATATTAAAGAAATTGAAGAAACGTCTAGTTGAAACATCAAGGTCCATCAGCGCAACCGAGGTTAGATGTTAATTAACGATCTCGGATGAGCGTGCTTTTCCTTACCTTTACATTCTGAGAAACATCTTCGATTCTATAAACTCAAAATTACGTAGCCCCAGAGAAGAATAACACTGAAATTCATATTAATATAAGTCACATTAATATACTCAGATTTTTACACGTCATGGTAGCACTCCATGTTAGAGAGTTGAAGAGGGGAAGCCACTAGTGCAAGGGTGGGAGGTGTTGAAGTTCGACTTCTCCTGAATTGGCATTAACGTGGATCGCGGTGCGGATGTGGTGCCTGCTTATGTGCCGAGGATCAATGACTTTTGGCTGCTATTCGTCCTTAGGAAACATCGGTTTTATCGGACACTAAGGCGTTTGAAATTTCTGCCGAAAAGACGGAGCTTGAAGGATTAAAAGGAGCTGAAACACCGAAAGAAAGACCAAGTAAAACCCAACAGGAGGTGAATGCAACACTATTGTTTTTTCTTAACAATTAGTGTGTTATATATACAGTATAGTAGTTTTGGTTCCAATTTATAGTTCTGCATTTCTCATCAGAAGATGCGATTTTATTTCCATTTAAAAGGCATATTGCATTTCATATATTAAATATTTATTGCCACAACTAATTTATGCGATCATTGTATGGGTATCATGGTATCTACGAAAAAGTAATCTCGTATTTTTTAGTCAAATGCTGTCACTACGGAAGAATCCTCCGTAGGTCAATCCTCTTTTGGTTCCCAAATCTACGCATTTAATTTGAAAATGATTGACAGAGATATTACTCATTGGATTGCGTTTGTTAATTTTATTTTATTAAAGGCAATTACATTCTTATTTATACAGGAGGGCACAACAGATGGGTTCGATAAACTGTCCTTTTCCTATGAAGCCGAATACGAATACAGAAAGAGCGAGGTATTCTGAAATTGCCACAACTTTCCTAAACATGTTTTGCTTTTGATTAAGTGCTAGAAGCCTCTTGAAATATAGCGGGGTGTTGTGTTATGGCTCAGAACGAGGCAGAATTAATAGAGAATTTGAGGTTCCTGCTGCCTCATTGAAACCGTCCACGCTTACCTGATCTAACAAGATTATTTTTTTCCATTAAGAAACAAGTCAAGAAAGTCGCTTTGACGAGAGTAACGTCACCAATCACTGGGAAGAAGGCCCTTGAAGTGGTGAGTCTATTACAAATATGTCAGCTCCCTTAACTCAACTGAGAAAACGACAAATTATTGTTTCGTTAAATTATTCTGGCCACAAATGGGCACTTTCCTCCTGCTTTTAGGTTACCGAAGCTCTGCTAGTTGACTCAAGGCCGTCTGGTCGAAAAAGTTCCGCGTCATTGGTGTGTATATTTTGGCCTGAAGCCTGAATCAACACCGGTGCTTATTCAATAGCCTACTTGCATTTCATTTATAAAATTTAGCTCACGGAACTGTCTGACCTTCCCGCCACGATCATCGCCACAGCAACGAGTGGACATGGGGTGAGTTGATAGAATGTCCTTGAAATCTCCTTTAGGTGATTAGTTTCTTTAATAATATTGAACTTAAAATTTTAGATTTTCAAATAAACGAATTTATTACTATATAGAGAAATTTATAATACTGTTTTATATAAGGTGAAAATCAAATATGTTGATGTTATCAACTATAATATATTGTGATCATTATTTTAAGTTAGAATATTTTATTTCTTAAATTATTGCGCTAATTTGACCAATTATATCTATGTGAATAATATTATCTGGTAAGTAGTCTTAACTGCCTCAAGCTTTTAATTCTGGCAGTCTGGGAAATATCCCCGGTTTATTCCATTACCATTAGACAGTAAATAGACATTTTTCCCCATGAAGAAAGACGTCTTAGACGTTCTCGAAGCTGAAGAAGACCTTGAAGAACAGCGGAAGAAATTCGCACAGCAGTTTTTGGACATTCAGAAGGGCCGAAGAGCCGTAGGTTTACGCGGCTGCTTTACTTGATTATGCGATGGTGATAAACATTGCATTTTCTAACAGAGGTCAGTGGTGTACGGAAAACTCGTAGACATCTCCGCCGCAGCCAAGAGAAAAGCCTACGACTTGTCCCTGAGAAAAGCCCAATCCTCTCAGCAATCCACCAGGATAACCCAATCCCGAGCGGAGGGAGCCGTTTCGCCCGCACCCAAGTCGGCCACCGCTCACGTCTCCTTCGATATTTCACCCATGACACAGCCTACTGAAATCCGCTTATCAGTAGACGATGTGCGCAGGAGTCGACGGGACGGACAGTCAGTTGAGCTCAAGTCCATTCTTCGCGGATCACTTGCGGCTAAGCCGCGATCGCGACTGCCTCCCCTACAGGCCCCTCCTCTACCCCCTGAGGTTGACATGGAGTCTCCTCCTCCCACTCTCACTCTACCAAAGCTAGGGTCCACCGCAAGTTTACGCAGAAGCAGGAGTGAGACCAAGCAATACCAGACACCACCGCCAGCCCCATCGCCGAATCTGCCCCCGGTACGAACCCAACTGCCACCACTGTGGCCTGAACAGCAGAAGGAGGCCCGACGCTTAATGGCCAGTGACAGGTGGCCCTGGGAGGTGAATCTGGCTAAAGTGGAGGTCATTGCACCCCTGGATATGACCCTGAGAACCATCCAGGCTATTGAGCCGGGTAGAGCTCGTAGGTCCTATTCCACGGAGAGACCGACCTACTACGCCCGGGTGTCCTCAGTCACGTCATCCTCCGTCTCTGCTGAGACACTCACGGTGTTCTCCACCGAGGGTCACTTGGCACAGCGCATGGCGAGGTGGTTCTCACGGATCCAGGTGCAAGAGATGAAGAGGAGTCAGGATTCGAGCACTCAGCGTTCGAGTGTGGCTAGAGACCCGCGAATTAGTGCAGCATCGAGAGCTTCAGAGGCTTCGTCAGCTGTGGTGGAAGTTGACGACTTGCAGGAGGCGGAGGAGTGGGCGAAGAGGTATGCAGGGACGTCTGAGCCGAACTGCAGGCTGATTACCGATTCCATGAGGATTGACATGGTCCTGAAGAGGCTGCGCATGCAGCTGGGCACCAGGGACCTGTTGGAGGTCATGATTGACCTCCACACTGGCAGGGCCAGTAAAAAGACCAAAGAGTTCGTCAGAGATGTCTACAACTCAATCCGGGGACAGAAGTAGTGAGTTGGGCTTGGGGGAACTCAAAATCCCAGATCGTTTCAGCACCGATTTTTATTCAGGCTCCAGATTGACTGGTCCTTAATTCTCTTTGTAATAAAGCACGCGCACCGATGACGAGATTACGGACAAGTGTCGTCCGCAGGTGCGTCCCAGCGACGTCTCGGCCTTGGACTGGCGACGTCTGGCTCTGGGAGCCGATCTGAGAGCCGTCTACCCGGCGGACGAGCTCTCCTATCCCTCCTACTTCAACGCCGAGGAGTCGGCGACTGCTCTGCACTGCGAGCAAGAGAAGATGGCTTGCATGGGCGCCTTCAGGAACGAACTCTCCTTCGACAGGATCTCCAGACGAGCCAACATCATCGGGAGGATCAGGACTTACGTGCAGGAGAGATGTGAGTCTTGTAGACATCCCCACATTCAGCTCCTTCGTATGGACTTGGTTTGACAGGGTTTACAACTGTGTCGCTCCTATTTCAGCGCATGCACGCATCAAGAAGTCATTGGAGGAATGGTAAGAGTTTAATTCAGAGTTTCTCGTAGAATTTCAACCCAACACCGACTACCGCTTGTTTTTATTTGTCAGTATTTTAGGCTTCAGCTCGAAAAACAAAACCAAGAACACCTAGACGTGATGCCTTACTGCTAATTTTGAAGACGTTGAAATAAAGTAGCGGTGCGTTTTATGGATTGTCTTCCAAGCAATATTTAATTCACCAGTATACAAAGAAGGCTACATCCAAAATATGCAATCACATATCGTACAAATTACTCTTTTCAAACTTGCTGGTTTCTACTCCAATTCCAAATATACAGAGAAGGAGGGGGTTTAAGATTTCCTAATGGTCTTCCATGAGATTCTTAAAGTCGGTTCCGTCGATGTGGACGTGGGCACGGTCGTGAGGATCGCAGCGTCGGTTCAAGTAGTGTCCAATGTCCGAGGAGGCCTTTGAAGAAACGGGTTTGGAGTCCTCCAACGATGGAAAACTTAAATCCGATTTCAGTCGAGATCCTAGTGCTACTATCAGAAGTGTAGAAGGGAAAATTCCGAGTCTACGTACCAAAATTAATCAGTTTTTATTTATTTAATCGCTAAATTAATGTTTGTGAGATAACTTACGCTGTGGATACATCAGTTGGTTCAGCTCATTCAATTCTTCATGATGATTTAGGCCTGTGGAACCTTTGTGCAATAAATTTTTCGATATAGAGAAATGAATTTCGCTAAATCCATGTAAATATAGATTTTTTATAAAAAAATTTATTCGAATTCTAAATTTATTTTTGCTTTAAATGCTGAAATATGGTTTAGTTTTTAAAATAAAAAAATATTTTAAATTTCTTCGAATTTTGAATTTATATTAATAATAATAATACAACTTTTGGATACCAGAGCTTTTTGTAACATTTTTCAATTTATTTCTGCTTATTTTTTTAAATATGTTCATGGATTAGTCAATATTTTTCGGTAAAATTTTGAAATTAGCTGCAATTATTGTAGAACAATTTGTAAGTTGTCAATAAACCGGCATGATTGCCTCTACGGGTTAAAGTGTAATTCAGGCTATTTAACTTAATTTCTGAACTTTTGTCAGAATTAGGGCTTCTGATTACAAATTGAGCATCTTAAGCACTATATCTTTAAGTTAACTTATAAATTGAGGGATATTTAAACGCTAAAAATCGATGGAAGTGTTTACGAATGTTTGGACACTGGCAATCCTCTAAACCGTATTTTATTTGAATTTAATGACCAACCAGGCTGGCTAGTAGGACTGGACACTTCGAAATTGAGGCTGTTTTAAGATTCAACCACACAGAATGTGCTAATAACAGCCAATCAGGAGGCTACGTGACTAGACGTCTTGTATGTGTGGTATTTTAACATTCTGGGCTGAGCAAGGTTTTAGCCCGATGAGATGCGAAAGCAGCCGCATATGTTAGCAAAATGAAATTAATTTAAACAGAAGAAGAGCCTTTGCCTCAAAATTACTCGTTTCTTCCCCAAAGTCGGCTAAAAATATGGC
>JAQIVA010000020.1:0-22329 GCA_034697525.1 Lithobius microps | reverse complement strand
GAACTATGGATTTGCGCCAGCTCTTGAATGCAAAAAGAGGCACGAAGGACTTGCGAGAAGTTTTGAATGAGAGAAGAAGAAAAAATAGAGTAGTAGGAGGAGGGGGAGGAGGAAATAAGGAAGTGATGGACTTGCGAGGAGCCTTGACTGCACGAAAAGGCCAAATGGATTGGCGTGAGTTTGCGGATACAGGATGCAGTGCAGAACGCTTGAAGCGCTGAAGGCTCGTTCACGAACTTCTCCCACACCACACCCCCAGTCATTGTGCGAGACGGTAGAGAAGGCGCTTCTTACCAGTGTGCCTCGTCGTGCTCGCTTCTTTTGGCATGAAAGAGAGGAGGCAACGAAAGCCTCATTATATCTCAAACCTAAACCGGGGAAGAAAGATCCGAGCCTTATTTTGACTAGTGAAAATAGAAGAGACGATCTGTCAAAGAAAGAAGAGCATCGATGTCTACTTATTTCCAATTCTGCTCGGAATCACAGGCCGAAGCCAGTGTCATGTAAAATAGTCGTGGTCACTAATAACAGTTTGGCAGAAAAACCTGTGAACAGGATGAAGTTGAATTAGGAATTAGTGCTGCAGTTGAAGGCGCGAAAGTCAATTAAAGTGCTATGCAAAAGAGGCCGGCACAGTTGACCAAGAATCACGTCTTCATCAATGAGTAAAGGACATTAAATCCTACACAAGAGTCCCCGATCCTCGGTCCTGGCAACTCGCGAGATTTTGCTACCCATCTTCTTCACTCTCAAAATTGCGATGAAGGTGGCGGTAAGGTCCACCAGAAAATCGATGAGAAGGCAATTCAAAATTTCTTAGATTGATTGGAAAACTCGTTCTGCCATAACTGTGAGGTTGTGATCTCTTTATTTCATCTCTTTTTAATAATTAAATGGATCCTTGACTAATGTCTCTGCTGGTTTGTGTTTTCCTTGGATTTTATATATTTCTAACCACTTCGACGTATTTTACCAACTGGGCTTTTCAACCAACTGCATCAATATTCAAAGCGTTATCATTATTCAATTGTCTAGCCCAGGTAAACTCCCACTTTCTATCAGTTTTCTATTGAAAACCTCACTAGTAACTTCTCTCATTATCAATTTTCGATGTTAGTAGTAATTATAATAGCATTTCTTTTAAATACATACCTGTATTTTATAGTATCGACCTTGTCACAATCATTAAATTGCAATCTTCTGCCCTTAGGTCGATTTCTCTTAAGGCAATTTCAAAATTTTATATAATATTTTTAGTACTTGTATGAAATTATCCGGTTATACCGCGTCGTTTTTATCAGCATAATATAAGCAGATATTTTATTCGTTGCTATGATGCCCTACAATTCTCCGAATTTATGTTGGAGTCATGGCTGTTTAATCATTCCTAGCATAGCTGTGATGCGATATTATTTTGATAATGATACAACAATATAATGTGACATAATCTGTGGTGATTATTGAATTAATGGGTAGTTATTTTTTCTGTTATTTAATATCTGTAATGGTCCACTGTAGAGGAATTGCTACAATGAGGTACTCCTTCCATGACAGAAAGCGGAGAAAAGACGTGTGTTACTGCTGGCGTATTTATTAGGGAGGTACGCAACGACAGGTGAGGTGGTTCGGGAGCGAGGTAGAATAGGTTGGAAATGTGAGATTGTGGGAACTAGGTAATTGGCAGATTGAAGAGTTCGTTGGGCTCTTTAGCAAGGTCGCCACAGATTAATGCCCAATGATTTAAAATATTATGATCCGACTCTACTGATTAGATCATTCACAAATGGCTCTTCCTAGCATTGCATGATGTGTAAAAAGAAGATCCCACTCCTCCTGTCAAAAGAGTGTGCATCGCAATACCTCGATTTTTGAAATTACTAACCTCCCATTCAAACACCATAATTCACTACCTTGTCGCCTACGTTTCTCACGTGCCATTGCATCACATTTTCGCATTTTGTCACCTCAATCGAAACATTATATACCTCAAATTATGTAAATTTTTATTGCATTTTTCTTCCTAAATACGATTGGATTTGTGGAAAATGTTGGTATGCGTCTAGTTTGTTGCAATGAATTGTTTAAATTTTTCGAAACATGAAAAGTGCAATTTATGCAATAAAATTCATTCAATGTTTTCTCGACAATATTATGTCTGTTTATTTTAGTAAGGTAATATTTCATTACTTGATGGAATTCATGACTCGTGACTTCAAAGTGACAGGTTCGGTATACATGATGCGAAAGTCATCTGAGTGACTGATATTTGTAGGTTCATTACGAAAGTTGTCCTCAGATAAACTACGCTCGTGAATATTATTTGGTTTTAAAGGCTAATAATTTGTTCGCGTTTCATAAGCAGTTCTAATATTTTAAATCATTGGGCATTAATATGTGGTAAAGAGCCTAAGAGCACACACAATAAACACTCATCATTATACTAGAGAAAAATAATACGTTTTTGAGTGTATTTTGAGGTCAGAAGTGGAATATAAAGGTATGACTCATCTGTCACACCACACTACACCCGACTGCAACCCCACTAAACAAAGAGCGAACAAACAAATTGACCTGTAAATGCGATGAGTCAGAGGTCAGTGATGTTTTATAGTTATTCGACCAATGAAACATGTACTTCGGAGCCAAAAGCGCCTTAATTAATCAGTCAGTGACCGACTAGAACGATTGCGGAAAAGGGCGCCATATTTAAAATTAGCACATAATCTTGCGTTATAGGCACTACCCTCAAAAAGTGACTCAAATGTCAGATCTATAGGGAATGAGGAAAATTATATTATAGGCAAAGTTGCTACATATTAATGTGCAGCATAGATTTATTACAGAATGTTAAAAGTAATGCGTTTAATCTTATATACGTTTGTCAATCGATAACCTGTCTTGGCTATCGATAATATCGTGGGTTCCACGCAAGCAACTGCATCGCGAATCGCGACAAGCATTAAGATGCATACTGTTATGAATATTCACATTTTGGATGATTGTATGAATTAACATCAGACTCGTTCTGTGCTACAATTTGATTGCTCAGTGAGAAACCCGGTTTGGACACATTGTTTTCATTTTGCTTATTTTGAATTAACAGGATAAATCTGTAGTGGATAGAGTCCACTATATCTGAGCAGCTGTCCAGAATCTATTTTTTTGCGTCAGAATACCTGATGTCAAGCCGAGAAGGCGGTGGCAATAGAACCCTTAGTCAGTAGGCCACAAATCCGACCTTTTTGTCATGGAAGAAAATTTCGCCTGTTATGCCACATTTTGATACATGGCAGGTCACTTCTATGAATGACTATAAAAGAGTAATATTCATGGAATCATTGTGGTCCTTTTCCTCATTGTCTTTGTTAGTTTCCTGAATTGTTTCATTAGGCGGAGCAAAAAACGTATCCACTGCATAAAACACCAACTCTATCGCCAAATATGGAGAGTAACCATTCCTTTTGCATGAATTTCATGGCATTTTAGCTTAAATTAGGAGCTTGTTTATCTAATGAAGCATTTATAAATATTTTTCCATTATTTAGGATAAATGTCTTTTTAAAAGTTATTATCAATCTTTAAGGCAGTTCAGTACGAATATAAAGCGGCAATAAATGTAGAAATAGAAGAATGCGTGTACTTATTAAATTACATGAATAATATAATTCGTTTTATAATGTTTACCTTCGTCAGACACATGACTATTTTACCTTTTTTCCTGACTCAATATCTATAACTTAACTTGCATTATCAAGTAACAGCTTTACTTGCATGAGTTAGAAATGGAATAAATATCGTGTGCTCGGTCAAAATAACGTACTTGGATCTATAGTATGTTAACCATAAACTGCTTTGCTTTGTTTTATTTAAAAAGTCTGCCATAAAATTTGCAATCGATTATATCCTTTCACTGGAAAAATAACAGCCATTATTTCCTTGCTCAATATGGTTAGCCTCTAAAATGAGTAGTGGAATTATAATCGCTGCCTTATTTACATTTAGATGTCATTTAAATAATGTCTTTTCAAAGCAGATTAAGCAGATATATTCCCTTTTTTCTTTCTTTTTTCAGCAAAGGAATTGTAATGTGAGGTTTCTTGAAAGAGACGTTGAACTTAAATTTTTACGCCTCAAATTATCCTCAATTACGAACTTTGTCTAAATTAAAACTGTCAATCCCAAACGTTTACTCACCGGACTGAGTAAGCTTATAAAATCATACGATCAAATATCCAACCACCACTCGTGGTAGAGAACAAAAATAGCTTGTATCACTGAATCATTCATTTATTCTGCGGGAGGAAAAAATGCAAAATCAAATCTTTAATTCATATACATATTTCATCATTTTCCATCTTTTGGTGTTTAAGTTAAAACTATCATTTTGGCCGATATATTTTATATATTATATTATTATATTATATTGTTGGCCAAGCAGAGGAGAATAGGTAAACGTAGTCCATGAGATGCTTGATTTGTGCCTGTTAAGTTGTGGAATGCTGCTTTCGGGTCAGAGTAGTGCCACTACAGGCCCTAATCAGTCCTGTGGTGACCTGATTAAGACTCATCACAAATCGCACCATTTAGCGGGACGCACTATGCAGGTCCTTTCAATGAATCGGGAACTCTTTAAGCCAGGCCTCGATTGCCTTCTTCTTTGGTATAGCTGATTCATTTTAGAGGAAGTCTTTAGTGCTGTTAATTTAGGTGAAAACATGGAGTTAATTAATTGAAATCTGCAAATATTGATAGTGTTTTACATAAGAGAAAGGTGGATTAATCCAGTTCCGCTTTCATCTGTGCTCTGACTGTCAACCGGCTTGGCAAGAAGCTGCCAAATTCCTGATTTTAGCACATTACTCCGTTCCCTCAAATAATCGGTTTCAAATTAGTGTTTTTTTTCAAAAAATTGACTACTAAACGAAATACCTACAGGTGAAATTCAAAGAAGATGGATAATTCAATGTGACATACAAACCTATATTTGCATATTTGCCCAACGGCATCAATAGAACAAGATATTACCACGTTGAATACTTCGAATACTGAACAATGTCAGCTCACTTGTGTTGGGCAAAGGAATAATATAGGTGATATTGCTCAAAATAACACTGTTTATTTATTGTCTATTGATAAAAATTATTACTTAGTTTGAATGTTAAATAAATGGTGAAAAAGTAAAGTAATGATATATTTAAAATTCATTCCTTTTGGGGCAAATTGCTCCTTAGTTTTAATTTGCAATATCTGAAAACATAAGAAAATCGGAGCTAGTCACTGTAAAGAAAAAACAATAGTGCAAACTTTGCTTTAATATTTAATTAATTAGAACACGGGAGTTTTTAAAATGAACATTTTATAAAGACGTGCTATCATGTTAAGTCTCATAATGAAAACCTGAGTAACTTTCATTGCCGCTAATAAAATAGCATTGCAGCATTTAGAAGCAAATTTTGTTCTTCTACAAAATTGCATCAATAGCTAATTATTTATAAAATGTGGTTTGTCGATCACAGCTTAAAAGCAGAAATTTAATTTTATATATCGTTCTGTCTCTATGATTGTAAAATCAAATTGGGAAAAAACTACACACAAATGCATTATTCTTTAAATATTACAACAAATTTTCAAAATAGGTTTTTTGTCTAAATGAATCTTTTTTTATGAAATTGAGCTTAATTTTTTGCTTGAAGGAGACATTTTGGAACTTCCTATATAAGATATGGAATTACCATTATTGTGGCAAAAAGTTAATAAAGCCAAACTAATATATTTCGACATCCTGATTACTGCCTAAATGTGTAACAAACCAGTGTTTTGTAACAATTTGTACTGATATCATCCCTGAAAACAAGAAGAAAGATTTTAACTTAAATATTATCCAAACATTATTAATTTAATGTTAAAAATACATTTAATTGCTATTATCATTTTAAAATACATCTATTTCATGTGAAACAGTTAAGTTCAGATCGATAATCATAGCTTCATTCTAGTTAACTTTTTCTAACTTTGGACTCAATTGATCAAATTCCATTCTGCATTGGCAACATACATTCGAACCTGTAGATGGCATCCAAAAATCTGGATACATGTCAATGTTGCCAAAAATGCCCGCTTGAAAGTTTTTTCCATCCCAACGATTAACAAATTTCGCACCGTTCGGAACAGCATTTCAAGGATGTGAAATTCTGTGAGATTATTAAATTTTTGGACAATAGTGCCATCACGAAGAGTTAACGCTACGCACAATATCTTAACATTCGGAAACAGCAATTTTCTTTGACATTAGCCAACGAATCCTTGCGGTATTTTGGACAGAAATATCGCGAAGCATTTCTACGACACAGCGTACATCACCCATATGTTGTAGTTGCAGCAACAAAAGACCAATCTTCATGGATTTACAAAATGAAAATGATTCCTCAAATTTCATTGCAATATTTAATTTATTCCCCCCTATTCTGATAAGAAAAGAGCCTGTTAGACTTTCGCCATTCAAAAAAGTGCTTTTGAGCCTGTCGGAGCAAAACAGGTGAGTTAGTTAGCGACACTTCATGCCATTTGCGTTTTCTAGGAAGGCTACACATTCTCATGGTGCCTGAATAATGAGTAATTGCGGTTGCTGGAGTGATGGCAGCTAATTAATATCGAGCATGCACACAAACTATCGATTATCTGCAGCAAATCGCTCACTAAGTAGGAAGATTTTGCGTCTCAATGCCCTACGAAAACAGTGAAGTGAGATTTCCAATGCTGGTGCAATCAAAATTAATACTTAGCAGATAATTTTGCTTAACATAGTTTATGAGCAATTCCACAGATTTCAAGATCTGAATGGGGTTAAAACATGCAACAGATGCCCTCTCCGCATGAGAAACAATACCTAAGCATTAACTTAGAGGATATTTTAAGATATATGTGATTATTACAATTCCAGATTATGTGTAAATTTAAGAAGAATCATTTTACAGGCTAAGATATGAGATCAGATCCGGCCACAACACTTTTAGGTCTAAAATGCGTTATTGCGTTTGACAAAAAATTAAACTCAATTTATTCAAATGGGCGATTTTTAGATCGGTTATCGATTTGAGTCTTTAAGACGATAAATTTGGATAATAGACACCATCAGAATTGCATTATTTCTGTCTTTTGCCAGTTATATGTCGAAAGTGACAATGCCTGGAGGTCAAGCAGAAACAATCATATCGATTTTTCAACCTGCAGATCACTGATTCTGTTCCAAAGAAAGAACCACCACATCCTCTTCCTCCAAAGCCCTCATTACATGGCATGGTAATTGATAATACATTCCTGATAGGTCTATATTCCTTTCCTTACTCTGTTTTCATTAAATTAACAACCAGTGTGCTGCGTTTTTACCAAGGCTACTTATTAAAAGCTCGCACTAAAATTAATTGATGCCTCTGATAATCTAGTCGACATTAAGATATACTGGGGTTGTGTACTGATTAACAGTAAACAAATAATATAACATTTAATGCCACCAAATAGTGGGAGTTAAGAAGCACCTTCAGTCAAACTTCTCATTGACAGAAAGTTCCAATTGACGATTAATGGAGTTAATTTTCTAGAGTGTTTGCACTGCACCGGGATCACCAAGTGATGAGGGCAGGGTCTTCATCTGCCCTCGGTTAGTCATCTTTTTAAAGCTACACCGCATTCCTCTTCACAGCTCAAGCATGGCGTGGCTAGGCTTGTGTGTATACCTTTGGAAATGGGGCATCATCTTAGCTTAATAATGGAATATTACGCAGATACCTAGTAGGATCTGCCTATGTGTTAATAACACAGTCAGTGATCACAGTGATCTACTTTAACTAAAAGGATGTTATTTGTTTGCGTTGATGGGCAATCGCATCAGAATTAAGGTAATGGTAAAGAAATATCTTGAGCGAAGGAATGATAATCTGTTGCCTCTCTTCATGAAAATAGCGTCAATGAATGGTATTTTCGCGATGTTTGGAGGATTGATAATTTGAGTTCGGAGGCGAATTATATTCCAACCTGTGTGCCCGTGATGATGGTATATCTCGCAGGATTCGTCAAAAATCCTCCCCTGCTGGAGGCGACCAGGGCACGAGGCTTCAACTACCTCCTTTCAGACAAGTGGTAGGCGTGGTTGTCGGACCTCTCCAGGGTCTCCGCCGTCGCAAGCAGACATATATTGTCGCCGACACTCAACATTTGATTTGCACAAGACTAAAATACTGCTAGCTAAGACGAAAGAATGTGATTCGCTTATTCTACAGAAACCCTTTTTATTCACCAGAATCCACAATCATACTGATATCGAATTATCTCATTTCCATGGCGAAGATCTTTGAGATAAAATGAGTGAATGGACCTTTAATGGTCCAGAAATCAGAACATCTGATTTGATATTAAAATGGGACATAACTCAGATTTTTAGTTCGAAGATTCCATGTACTTTTAAATACAATTTTAACCTCTTAATTGGGTGATTTTAAGAACACTTAATAAGTATTGGTTTGATGGATATTGAATTAAATGATGATTGCTGAGCGATGCTATGTTTCGAGATAAGTATTAATAACCCATGCTACTACGAGAGCAGTATTGCATCTTAATACACAAGGCAGTGTCGTTCAAAGTTAGAAGTAAATAAATAATATATATATATATATATATATATATAGAAACATGCAATCAACTCAGCCCTTCATCAACCTATCTTCCAGTGAAATTAGGAAATTTACGATCAGGTTTAAAGTGAAAAATCTCACTTATTGAAACATTGTGATTGTTAAATTTAACTTTTAGATGCTTGGACGGTTAGAAAACATTATTTTACCGTCCGTCTGACTTGTATGTGATGTTTCATAAGACAAACCATTCCAAATGTCGAAACAGTAAGCACATCGATTTCTGCCATTTCTATTTCACCATATTTTCCCCGATTTAGATTTGAAGATCCACCTTTCTGAAAATATAAATGACTTTCAGTCAAGCCAGTTTTGGTTCTCGTAGGACAATTTGTCGTTACCTCTAGAGAATTCATTTCAATAAAGACGTCAGAGCATGCCTGACTAACATCAGTAATACATTTTACATGATTCACATCGTAATCTTATCAAAGATCTGAAACGAATCACCTATCTCACTTTAAAAACATTAATTCTAATGCTTTTATCCTGATACAAAATGTTGTCGCAGGGCCATGAGACCCAAGTTAGCATCACGCATTATTTTATATTCGCCAATACTGATAGCCATTTTGAATTGATTTTTTTAACAACTCTGTCCTATTTCTCTATTATATATAGATTATTTCTAACTCAGTTTTTTTGTAAAATTTACGTTAATTAACCCGAATACAGAGAAATGTAATATAGATAAATGTTAAGAAATAAACAGCAAAATAGAAATAGTACTAAAGAAATATTTTACGTTAAAGATTTTGCATTTCAGCAAACAAATATTTTATCATGACACTATGTTTGCAGCTGTTTCTGTTGATTTCTTGCCTGCTCTTAAAAATTCCTTAACCACAACAGGTTTACCGGTTCAACTTTCCTGGTTCATCAAACTAATCTACAATGGTATATTTCTGTAATTTCGAATAAATTTCATGAAGAAAATCCAAAGATAAGATTTTTCGAAGTATTTTCTTAATTCGAACAATGCCATTGTGCAACTTACGAAATATTGTACTTCTATATCAGGTCATCCTTTAGGTTGCTCTGAAAACCATTAAAGAGGAAGAGTTATATTCAAATATAAATCAAGGATATCATTTTGTAGAATTAAAGGAATGTTTTGAAGTGAAATAAATGAATTTTCTGATTTACTAGAAAAGCAAACTCATCCTTCTTAACTTAACGCAGTGTGTTATTTCCTTTGTAAATACCTGCAAATATATAGTGTATTGTTGGGATCTCTCCACTAAAATCATAAAAAACCTATTTGAACTTCGTATGCTTTTACAAAAAATGAATTTTGATTAATAATTTACAGGATGATTTGTAAAAGTTTGGTCACAATCCAAATCTACAGATTATGCTTTCGAAAAGTTTTTTTCCAACGGCAAATTCGTATTTAATATTGACATGAAAAGCATTTTTAGTTGATTTAAATATCAGATATAAATGACATTTAGTAATAATTGGATGCCATTTTCTGGAAAATCAAGCAAATCGTTGATAAGTAAAATACAAATTAGGTTATATTATAATTACGTGCAAGACAATTTATTATTTACAAAATGTACTAGAAAAAAGCTGGCTCTTTATTCAATTCCAATTGTAAATTGTTGACTTTTTTAATGGAAAACGTAAAATAGGTTTTGTAATAGAGAGGTACTTTGGCATAAATCATGGCGGCACACATTACTTTATATTAAACGATTTTGAAAGTAAATAGTAATTCGTCTGTAGTTTTGATAAAGATGTTTTCAATGGAAGCAGTGCAATTATTTAAACGAGCATGCGTTTTGCTAACAAAACCAATTTAATGAACGTTTTGTTAGTGCATGATATCTTGAAATGCACTTTTAAACAAAATAAACATTTTCAACTCAAATTGGATATCACAACATCAACAGATTGTTTTTAACACGTTGTTAGGCTGAGAAAAAATACTGCACCAGATTGAGATAGGGAAATTCCCATATTTATTACTTTGTTACTGCACCTATTTGCTTTTAAAGTTTTGCGCAAGGACTGTAAAAAATATTGCAAACACAGAGAAATATCAGGAATCGCGGACGGTAATGTCAAGGGAGTGGATTATGAATAGCATGGCAGGAGGTGGACAAAATAGTAGAAGCTCCTTGAAAACCAACAAAATATATTTCAATTTTGTGGTAATTACCGCCGCTCCAATTCTCCGGGGTAATAACCCATACAAATTGTCAACTGTTTCCACTGGGTTAATAAGAAAGCAGTTAGTAGCCATTTTTCGAAACGAATCACCAGCACGAAAACGGGATGTTTATTCCCGGTAATAACACCCTCACATTTTCAACTTTCCACTCGGTTTTGAGAGGTTTATGGGATGGAGCCAAAACTTCTTGGAATATATGGGCCCTTCCTTCCATTAACTACGCCGTCAATCACAACTAGCAAGAAACTTTTCAGGTTTTCTTCATATATTCTGATTTTATTTCCCTTAACTCACTGCACTGTAAGTATAGTATAAATAGTAAGGTTTTCCAGTGTAAAATTAATGTACATTTCTCTTTTAAATTAATTTGTGCTCCCTTACAATTTGGGACAGCATAGATTATTTAAGAGAATGTTATTTTATGGTTACATTTTCTTCCATTTTCAAGGAGTTCAAATCAACTCCGCTGCATCTGTCCGGTGAAGGAAAAGAAAACTTTTTCTTATTTAATACTTGCATCTTTTCGTATAATGCAACTTATAAAAACTCATGAAAATCATGAGAAGCTGAGAATGCGGTAGTTCCAATTAGTACATTGTTCACGCAACCTTAGCAAGCTCACAGAATAGTCAATAAGCCACTTTCATAATTAGCGCAGTTTTGATCGTCATGACTGCATTAGACTTGAACCATTCCCTTTCTGTTATTTTGCAGTTTCTTTCGCAACCTATAATTTATATTTACAAAAGGAATGATAATATCTATTAATTTTAACAACTTAATGACTAATACACCGTTTTGCTAATCTTGTTTTAATTGAATCCGTGTGTGACGTATTTGTGTTAGATTTCGGTTCGTCTGTTTTTATTATCGTATTTCTTAGTAACTGGTCATAGATTCGGTGGGTAAAAAGATTATCTTTTTGTAGATGTTTGTTTACTTTAAACAGATTTTATTCCGTTCAATTCAGAACAATGAAAAATAGAGAAAATTTCAAATAGAAGTTATAAATGAAACGATATATTGTTTATAATTAATGTATTTCATTAAAAAATTTAATTTGTAAACTGCATGCTTGGCAGTTGTTTTTGCCCCCTTTTGCTCACATTTAACATTTTCTCAACCACAACAAGTTTACTGGTTCATCTTGCTAAGTTCATTAATACAACCTGCAATTGCATATTTCTGTATTTCTGAGTAAATTTCAAGAAAGGAAATCTGAAGATAAGACTTTCTAAGTATCTCTAAATTTCAAACAATACAATCCTGCAACCTACAGTTTATTTATTTGCATATAAGGTCACCTCCGAATATCGTGAAGAAGAAAAATTGACCAAATTTTTTATTGTATATTTCTTGGGTCCTCAAAACAGCCCTCATTTTCTGTCATTCTAAAAATATTGAAAAGCGCAGAAGATATCCACAGTGTTTTGAAATATAGAAATAACCAAATATTATATAACAAATACGATTTATATTTTCCTGCAGCAAAATCGCTATTAATTCATTCAATTTCATAAGAATCTCCATAGTTTATTAAAAATTCCAATAACTGTACTTGATGAAACAATTTAATGATTTAAATGTTAATTGAAAACCATGAACAATTCATCATTATTGCCTCCATGGCTTTTATACATTTAACATTTGTTGCAGGGAACTGAAATTCTCAAAACATTTGCTAATAATAACCACGGAAATAAGAAGTTGGGCGTTTTCTTACTTTAATAGCAATAAAGAATATATATTAAACAATCTGTGATGTTGATATCGTCAACAAATATTTTGCAAGAAGGCAAAAATAACACGAACGTAAAGGTTAAAGTAAAAAAGGGAAGTTTGCAATTGGATATATAATTACCAAAAGCAACAATTAACAAAATTTGGATTGCTGTGGTGCCATTAAACTTTGGTAATAGAATATGAAATATATCTTGTTAATAGTAGCATGGAAATAAGAATATTTACATGTATCAGTCGGCTGAAAAGAAACAATTTCATTTTGATATTTCCATGTGACCATTTTACGAGGACTTTTATGTAATTGACATTTACTATGGATTTAATGTATAACAATTAGCATTTTAAAATCTGCCATAGTAATCAACACTGATGTAGGACCGAAAACCTCTGCATTTCATTCACAATGCTGACAATTTTTGTAAATATACAGTACAATGGCTCTAATATTTTAATGTCTTGTCTACACAGAAAAATGGATGTCAATTAGTGTGACATAAGATAGATGGAAGAGGCTTGTTCTGAGTCATTATTTAAGAAAAAAACATTTAGGCATATTTTAAAGCATGAAACTTCCCATTTCATTGTTATTGTCAGCATCTTGGAAGTATCCTAAACTGTGAAAATGGGAACATCATGATTGAGCGTATAACTCAAGCTCAAATCAAGAGTTGATATTTGCTCTTCTTTCCGTTCTAGCCTGCCCGTTTCACCCTTTCAGTTGAATAATTTTTAAATGTGAGAAAGACTCCGTGCCACAATGGAGAAGGAACTTTTTGAGAAAACTTTATTTTTAAAGCAGGTTAGATGGCCAAGTAATGGTTGATTTTGATTTATTTTTACCTGATACCCCATAAATAATGCCTGAATCTACTGATAATAATTAAGATGGCGATTGATCATTTTATTAAACATCAAAGACAGCCATGGACACATACACGATTTTAAATATGTTCAAGATTGCAAGTTTTTATGCAATTGCTTATTTAAATTTTCAATTATAAGAAATCTCTGTAAATTCATTCATTTGCGGGTATTGCATATGCCACAATAATTAACAGTTAAAAAATCTATAATTTGTATTTTACATGGAAAGGTTGGGCAACTATGGATAATTATGGGGAAGAAAACAAAAGAGCATGGCTTATATCTCATTATATAAATAAATATTTGTTTACCAAAACCAAATTTATATCAGATCAAATTAACAGTTTAATCCCTCTCTCTTACACCAGAAAATCATTTGCCAAGATAAGCGCAGGCCACTTATTTAATTGTGCATGTTTTTGTAATAAAAATGATTCAATTCAAAGGACCAATTAGACTTTATTGGAAAAAATATGGTTCTGCCTTTTACCAAGGAAAAGCATCTGAATTTGCTACAAATTCGAGTAAATAGTTTTCATGACTTCGTTTAATACGTTATTTCGTTCTATTGCAGCCCAACAAAACTGACTTCAATGAAATTAAATGATTGAATGCGATTTCAAAAGTTATAATAGAAACAGTGGCTTTGGTACAATGTGGAATAAAAAGAAAACATAAAATAAACCTTCAATGGCCATTAATGCCACGTCTTGCAAAATGTAATTAGTGGATTAGTTAAGCTGGATTGAATCTGAAATGCAGTATTTTAAGCAGTGAAGTAAACGTGAAATCTCATAGAATCGGACCATTAACCTTGGAACAATTTATCATTTTGTGTATTACACATCCCAAAACCAATCATTCTTCTTTTAGTTGACAAACCAATACGTATTATTTAACATTGGTTCTTTCACTTTATCTAAAAGAACACACCTCGAGTTGTAATTCAGGTATAATTTTTCCGACATTGTAATCGTGCTATATTTTGTATTTTAGAGAAAAGCGTAGAATGATGAAATGAGAAATTCATTCTATTTTGGTGGAAAATAAAATAAATATATTCAGGGTTATCTGTTAATACATTTTATTTCACATGATGAGTGAATCCAATTCAAATGTTATTATTTATAGAGTATGTAATTTATATCGTCCATAAAACGGCATAATGAAATAACTTTCTATCTCAAATAAAAATCTGCTATTGAAAAAATGGTTACCATTTAATTTCCTTAATTTCCTTTAATTTCTTTACCTTTAATTTCCTTAATTATATCATGAAAATGCGTTTTCTTTAGCCAACTGTTTCATTTTTATGAAATAACGTCCATTTTGATGGATATTAAGGCCATGTGAATTTGTCATTTTTAGATAATAATAATTGCTGCTAAGAGTAATTTCGTTGCTTGAAGTTAGTCGTAAATTGGACAAAAGTAACGCATTTTCTATGGGTTGAAAAAATATATATTATAGGAATAATGACTTTAGCATTTAAGTAAAATATACCGGAATTTACTTTGGTTTGAGCTATTATATATATGGATATTGATATTTCATTTATTCAACGCTGATTATTTTTTATTTATTGTCAGTCAAGCTCCCATTTGAGATGTTTATTAAGGATATAAATTGTTTACCACGTCCTATGAAAATATAACATCCTAAAAAATAGTTTTAAAAGTATTATCATATTTCCATAAAATGGGTATGTTTTTTAATATAAATAATTAAACACATTTCATTAAAGCATTAAAACGATTAATGCTTTGAAAAGTACTTTATAATTTTTGCATAATGGCATTTAATGGACCGGATGAACTCTTAGATAGTGGTCAGGTATTCTAACTGTAAATAAAAGTATAAAAGCAAGCAGGAATTAGAACGATTTGTGGTTGAAACATAATTTACCATTGACATTTTCGAGTAAAAATGAAATAACGTCTCTACCTCTATGCAAGCTCACAGTTAGAAGTGTTTAGTTTATTTCACTAAACTTTTCTTATCAACAGTGCTTAATAATTAATAAGAATTAGATCTGTTTCCATTCTTAGTGTGATTTGGTTCAAGAAATTAGGGGTTAAGTTGTCTCCTGAGATTTATCAATTAAAAGCCCAGGGAAAATTCATGTTTTAAACGTACATAAGGAAAACAAGTCATCCTGTCTATATTTATTTATATTTACTGCAAAAGGTAAACCATTTACCAGAGTATGGCTCCTATTATATACCATTACAATATATTTATCAGCATTTTAGGCAATATTGAAACAACGTTTGATTGCACAGCAGCACTCTGGTTCATGGTTTCACCAAAATTTCTCAAATTTTAATATTAAATGTGCTGATTTTTCTCGACGAAAACTGATCTCTCCCAAGAATACACGATTTGTATCTGAGGCATTCCTTCCTCTTGTACCATCAGACACTTGAAGATCTATAGCTGGCGAGATGTCGCCTTGGCCTCCGTTGATTGTCAACGCTGGTTTCTCCTGCTTCTGGCCTATCCATCTCCAGTAATTTCATTTAGCTTCTTTTGAAATATGCTAGCTATCTAATGCTTAGTTAAACTTATATAACAGTATCGACCTTTCCCCATTAGTAATAACATAGCATGTATAATTTACTAAATAAAAATTGAACATTTTGACAGAGCAGATGCAATTCTGTTGATAAATTGAGCGTTTTTACTTGTTGGATTAAAAAGCTAGTGAAGCGTATTAATCGATCCAGCGTTGTTTAACGAAATAGTCGCCTTTAAATTGGGATTGGTAAAAGGGATTTAATCCCTTTTGCTAGAAAAAAATTAATCGAAGTTGTTTAGTTTATGCATGTTGATTCAGTGGTCTTGTAGCATTCTTCTTCACCAAAGTCATACCAAAACTCAAGAAATTCCTATCAATTTATTGGTTGTTCTCAACAGAAAAATGCTTTAAATGTTTTAAATTAATAAATGAAAATCTTTGGAAAACAACGGCTTGAACAAATGTCCCAACAAATTCGTGTTTATGAAAATATCTTAAAGAATTTGTTCCTAGTGACTCTAAATAAAACGGTTTGCATCTTCACAGTGGGTCGAACTGGAAGTCTTCTGCAGTAGTCCACTTTTAATATTTATAATGTATATTGAAAAACAATAATGGTTATTTAAATTGTTGGGCGAACGCTGTTGAGTTTATTTTTTCTGCCATTCTGTGCACACTCGAAACCATTTTTCGTGAACACCATCGACGTCTGGATTAGTGTGGTCCAATAGATTAGAAACTTCAACAAACAAGAAAAATTCTATTTAATTTTAATGTATTCTTGAGGCACTTTTTAAATGAGCTTCCTCAAAGGGAAGTTTAGGGATCAAGGAATTTAAAATAATATTATGTTTCGAAAGTTATTTTGCTTTAATCCTCATCAAAGAATAGGTAAGGTCAAATCTGAGGCCTATTTGTTGAAAGGCAAGGCTAGTTTCACTCAAATTTTATTGATTCATCTTTTCTTTTAAAAATGTGCTTATTTCTTAAAAACAAGAAAAGTTGAGCTAGGCATTGAGAATATTGCGAGTGCAATTGAGTTAAAGAAGCTGATTAGTGCCACTCTGAACATTTCTGTTTATTATTATATCATACTACGAATTAGTGAAAAAGAGATACAATATGTGAGGAATAAAAGTAATGTATTGATTCTACTGAATAAATTTCCTATGAGAAAGAGGTTAAAAACAAAACAAAGTTGAAATATACATCACCATTACAAATCCTTATTTACTTGCCCTCATTAGTTTATCTTTCAGTTTTCACCAACACAAATTCCCATTTTCTATTAAATCAGTGAATAGATGATACGCACCTGAAACACTTCCGATTGGCCGCCGCGTGAGTTTGAGCAACTCTCAAGGACGAATAGTCTTGTCCATTGTCCTAATGATAATTCTGCCATATTGTCCACTCTCCACTGGGCTAACATGCATGTTTCGGCCTAAACCCCATAATATCAATCAATTAAGCATTTAGGTTTCTTAACATTGCCATTATTCTGTCCGAGCTTATCGAATAAACAGTGGGCAGCATCTGTTGCTCCGAATTGTAAGAGGTACCGTTGATGTGAACTTGCAAAGGATACACGTGAGAACTGTAGCTTCATAGTCGCCATTTACGACATCTATCCACTGTGATGAGATCAAGAGAGTAACGTTCTTATTATGTTATTTACATTATTTTGAAACTCTAACGTAAATTCGATTTTAAATTGGTAAAGCAAACAGTGAACAAAAGTAAACCTTTTAATATTTCTTTAATGAGTCAAAAGGGAGAACATGATTTTTTATATGGTTAGGCAAATTTTTAACTAGAGCATCTCTACCATGAAGAAATTTCATAGTATAGTGCCAACTTTTGGCTTACAATTCGCTTCTTACACACAATATCCAAGGTATTCAAAGCCAGCGATGAAGAGTAGTGGGATTGTTGAAAACATGTTAGATTGCTGAAAACCAACTAGAAGAGGTAACCGAATGCTTTTCACAATTACCTTCGGAGGTAGTAGGCTGAACCCAGGATTAGATATTTTAACAAATAGAAAACAATCTTAACCTTAGTTTACGTTTGAAATCTAATCCCTATTCTAATACCACTAGTTCCTCTGACCACGTGCGTTTAAGTCAATCTCCTCAATTAAGCAGCAGCAACAGAAATTTACCAAAGTAAAGTATACAAATAAGTGTTTTTTCATACGTTTTCTGTTTCAATCCAAATAAACCTATGTTCTACAGGTACAGCTGATTAAATTCGAATTTTATGATTTTAAGTTCGTTGTCTTAAAAAATCGGTTTCAATTTAGTGAGAACAGGAGAATATTCCGATAAATCAATCTCTTAAAAAAATATAGCAGGAGCCTTTAATTTGAGTCGAAATATGACAAACCATGTGTCCAGATGGTTTTTCTTATTTTCTTACCTACTTTCACTGGGGATCGCCCAAACTCAGCAAGTTCACTGGTTTCGTTTTGCAGAGGCCCCCAAAATAAGCATCCAGATTATATTAAATCGATGAAAAGGAGAAAGCATCCACACCCACGCTTTTTTAAGTTTTTCGGAGATGTCTTTCCAGTAAGAATTGAGAGTAATAAATATAAATGGGATACATTTGCTTGTCAATTAAAGAGGGAGAATGGTAAATTTTGGAAAGCGTAATGGATCAATTGGGAAATAAGTCTGAACTTACTAAAGACGTTGAATTAATCATTAATAAGAGCATACAATCATGCTGTTACGATTTTATGGGCTCTGTGTAGCGTGCAAAAGAGTAACTGCCGGCACCAAACGTTTGAGAAATAGATGCATCCATAATAATACCTTGCTTGCTACGAAAAAACGCATGCTTTTGCAGGTGGGATTTTAGAGACTCATGCCGAGTAAATGTAATCCAGCAGTAGTTGAAAAATGGACCCCTTTTGATAAGCTTAGGAGTTGTAGTTTAACAGCTTGGTTACAATGCTAAATAAATCATGTTTAATCTATATAAGTTGTTTTTCAGTTCCTGTAGAATTTACTACATTTAAATTATATCTAAGCTCAAGCAATTACTTTTAAATTTTTGGCAATTTTGAATAGCAAAAACGTATTAAAGCTTCCGTTTGGCTTATGCCAGATAATAAATAAAGGATATTTTTTACGGTGGAAGATTTAGTGGTTAATTATTTGAAAAATCTGGTTGACATAATGACCCAGACTATATGTGCTTATAAAATTATTTAAAAGAATTTTAACTAATTCTAGAAGTTTGCGTTATAATTAAGCCAGAATTTATCACAGATTTTCTTGCGAAGAGTGAATTATTTTATATCTGTTGCAGCTGAATAGTGATTAGAATAGGGTGTCCAAAAATTCTCCTATTATGGCGAAAGTTTGTTCTTAAAATACCCTGATGAAATAAATATTTTTAAATTCACTCTCCTGATATCAAAAGCAGGTCTCTTGAGTGAGTTAGAGAATTGAAAATATTGCTTTCATCGCCGTCCTTTCCATTCATCGCCTTGCTATATTTGCCAATGAAAGATCTAGCAACTTTTAAAAATCGCGCAATTTTTAAATTCGCGTAGATCGCCATTATAGACATTATTTCAGTGTTTCTATGCATTTCATTAGTTGTGGTATTATCTACCATGAGATCTTCTGAATTAAAAAATGCTATAATAATTATCATGTTAGTTTAAATTTAAAATGTATTAGTGCCCTCAGATGCATTTTTAACTCTGTTTGGTTTCGTGAGTTTTAAATAATTGAAATCACTTGCTAAAGAATTTAAATTGAATTGCGAAAGTGTATCGTAGATATTATGTTAAAAGAAAAAGAAGATTTTTAAACGCAAAGGATAGTAATAAACTACTTATTTCATTTATTTCGATCCAGAATTGGAAATGAAGTCCAATAGATCTCCTCCCTAAATATACCCGCAGTCAGCACCTCACCGCCCATAAAATACCTGTGCACCAAGCTTCATATACCTTTCTTCTCGGGCCTTCTTCGTGCAATAAAAACACTAATTTATACGACTTGGCATGCTACAAATTAGTTTTAAGAGTTTATATAACTAGCCTGAGCAATCGAAATGACCCACGTGAAACATTTTATAAGCCTTTAAGCTCGAGAGACGAAATCAAAAATTCTACCCGGTCATTGTGAATGAAGCTCAAGAGAATAGGTCATTATGCATGACATGAGAGAACCGCAAAAGAGAATATTAATAGCAACAAACCGATTTGTAACATAAAATACGGAATGCATCAGGCCAAATATTATCCATGAGGCGAGTGAGTGGCTAAGGCTAATATATAGCCTGAACTTACGGCATATAACCACAAGTCTAACGGTTATAAATCATCAGGGGAATAGGTATGCTGAATCTCAAAATCTGTCGTCCATGTCAAGATAATTTGGCGTGGACGGTGTCAGGCTGACATAGAATTAGGTACCGGCTTCAGCAAAGATTCAAATAACAGAAGTTGTTTAATCAAAGATATATGTCACAAGGCAATAAACATATTAAGATACTAGCATTAAATTAAATGGTGACAACGTTGAGGAATATTTAAGACCCTAAACGTACCTGGAGAGGGGACGAAATGAATTTGCATGGTCTGCCATTCAACGATAAACCATGGTATTGCGCCATTGCCTTTTCAGCATCGGCACGTTTAGTATAAATTACCTCAACAGGGCCGAGGAGCGGCTACCTCTACCATAGTGAACAACTGCACAGCAAAGTGATCCGAATTCTTGGAAGAGCTCCTGTATGTCTTCATCGGTGACTTCGAAATCCAAATTGGCGATCACTATCTTTCCTCTACCCTTCCACGAAGAATCGCTTTTGCGCTTCTTAGTGTCTTTCCTGACATTGCTCCTCGATGAGAACGCTTCGCCGATCGTTTTCTAGAGATGAAATAGCCCACACCGAGATCCATAGTTCGACCCGCGCCAGACGCATTGTCTACAGTGTTGAGATGTGACTGAATAAACCCACTTATGCTGTGATCCATTTAATTTATTTTTTAATTTAATTTAATTAATTTAATTAATTAATTTAATTTTTTTAATTTAAAAAACTGTGCACGTGAGTCATGTGCCTTCACTTAATAATAATAATCATTTTAAATAAATGGCTTGCTCAAGGAAATTGACACGGATCAAATGTGATCTAGCATATATCTTGTCACATGTACCTCGATTATGCATGACCTTAAGTTGAATTTCATTCAATGAGGCTTTATATTCGGTACTTTACAAACGGCAATGTAATATAGGTGCGGATTATAAGATAGAGTCCAAGATTTGAAATAGCCAGCTTGAGTGATAAACACCAAAGCTTTTGCTATTTAAATAAATAAATATTAAAAACCAAGACTTTTACAGATATCAGTTGCAACAAAAAATGTAAGTATTAGCCACAAAAGCAAAAAAAATTATTTTGGCCATCAAATTTAAGATATTCAGACATGTTAATTTAGAATTTAAACGCAGGCAATTTGACAATCGCTGGCCCAGGTGTGTACGAATAACTATGAATGAGTGAAGCATATTTTAGAAAGAAAGCATCTTTTTATCTATTATGAATGCTATAATTCCCGAAGACGCATACAAAGATACAATGCGCGGGTACGTAAAAAGGTTTTGTCTTTCTCCGAGTCTGTAGTCCGTAAATATGCACAGGAAGGCATACTTGGTTAGCTTCATTCTTGATTTGGCTAACAACTCACACACTTTCTTATGAGTTACACAAGAATTTAAGTTTCTGTTGATTGATTAATTTTAGTTCATTATACACCAATATAAAAAATTAACAAGATGGTATCCTTTGTATTTTTGTAATAAAGGAGAATATATTTTTTTCCAAAAAAATACATAAATATTTTATTAGCAAATTAGGTTTTTAAAGTATTAAACAAAACCAAATTAATTTGCAAGAATATAATGAACTCTTGTTTTCTCATCGAGTAATTATTTAAATAGATACAATTTTATTGGTGTTTAATGTCTTTATTGTCTCAGCCTTTCCGCGGAGCTTGTTAAACGTTACGGGTTGAAACTGGGTTGGGTCAATGCATACAAAGCGGGTGAATCAAGGAGATGGACGAAAACAATATCCTGCTCTAGCACTAATTGCCAGACTGGCCTAAGTGCTGGATAATGTAACTTTAACCAATCAATAAGAATATAAATATAATGGCCTTATTATTTTAGTCACACCATGATGTTGAAGATGTGGCAGATGTCCTGGCTAAATACCAATGGTCTAACAAGAAACCCGATAGAAGTGGTGAGCTAGATCCGAACACAAAAGCAGTAGCTGCATTAAGCTGTGTTCGAGAAACG
>JAQIVA010000019.1:0-22420 GCA_034697525.1 Lithobius microps | reverse complement strand
TCGGGAACCTGGCCTCTATCACTCACCGATGTGCCAAAATTACTCGGCCTCCTGCCGTCTGAACTGAAAAGATTATCAAGTCTCTAACGAGGCGTCTCACTTCAGTATCAAGATCAAGATACATTCCATTCTGCCTTAATATTCTAATGTAAGCCAATGAGTACTCAGCAGTGTCGGCATTTGCAAACACTTCTGCCACTAAAATGACACAGTTTGTCAGTATAAACATTGATTTAAAATTGACAGAGAATGTATTCACTTTGATGTTGTGCAGGTACTAAAGGGAAATTTTTGGCTTTCTTTGAGACAATATTATAAATTCAAATACATGACGGGGGAGATTGAATCTGTAAATGACGAAAAGTTTAATAGTTTCCTTTATATAAACATAAAATGAACAAAAGCAAAGTTGAAAAACAAATACTACCAAATCGCAGACGGAACTGCGGAAAGCATATTTGTTATATACTAGCCAGGCAGGTTGCACTAAACCTCAATGACCATCAGGATTTAAAATTAATCACTCATCTTTAGCCAGTGTAAATCCATAGTAGGGCATTTTAAGTTGCTCAACCGTTTTTATTTTATTACTTTAAACTTTCAAATGTGGTTTAACAATAAGTTATATTTCAATTTCTGCGAAACTGGGCTTTTTCCTACTTTTGGATTCAAATTTGCGCATTGAATTCGTAACATTCATAGACAGAATATGGCTAATTTTTTTCCAGTGATTATTTATGGCAAGAACACACATCCCCGATAGATGATAAATAGAAAATTTGTAAGATGAATATATGTTATGACTTTCTATATCAAAAAATCAGAATTGATGAGAATAGAATAAGAATCATGTCATTCAAGTATGAAAGCAGGTCTGTTTTGGATATAGAGCAGAGCTTGAAGGTGGGGTAATTCTCCCCAATACGACTTCAAGTAATTGTTTTTCAATTAACACGGAAAAAGTGACCGAAAAGAAAGACTTAATGTACTAAAATGGATATGATATGTCTTTTTCCATCCACAGAATTTTCTCTTTACAGAATTTACAGTCTTCTCTTCATTTCTTCTCTTTCGCTTTATCTCAAAACTACCTAGGCCCTTACTTATTCCCTTTCTTAGCTGCCAATAGCAACGAACGCCGTATCAAATAAAAATTATTTGACATGAATTTAGATGTTTTTGTCATTCACGAAATAATTAACGTTACTCCTTTGAATGCATTGGCCTACCTATGCCCAATTCGCATCACTTGCTGTCGCATGCTCCAATGACACGAGAGCTCACAGACATGAAAAACAGGACATGGGAATTAGTCAGCGCTCTCATAAAGTCGCGCAAGTTGCAGCGGAGCTGAAAGAAACTACTATTATTCTTCTGATAAATGGAGTGCGATGTGTCTAGGTTATGCAGGAAGGAGTTCTCGTTCAAAAGTGTTTTTACCAACTCATATATTATCATTAATTTGTCACTTGCATATATATATGGTGATTCTAATCTCATTTCACTATTGGCATTAATGTCCAAAATTAAACCCCTTGACGAAGAATCGCAATCGGCGTATTTATTTGCGACTGGATTTGGGGTAGCTTGAAAGTAGTTTCTGGTCTTGATATACTTCCACCTATCCAATGTGGTTTGACTGTTGCCGGTTATAGAAGACATGATTTTGAATTAATCACCTTATCTCATTTTTTGATAAATGCCACATTTATCTGTTTCATTTCATTTCCACTTCATTCTCCATGTTATAAAGCCCAAATAATTCATCTTCCATGATTGTCAATTACTAGGACAATCTATTTGCGCTGGGAATTCGATCCTGCTCTTTACAGGAATCCATAGGATAAAGCGCATCACCCAATCCATTGTTTGACGCAAAAGCTGTAGCAAGATAAAATCTCACATTATGGAATTTTAATTTAATTGAATTTCATTCATTAACCTTGTATTGCTCTATTTCATCTCAAGAATTGTTTCGTCCTGACTGGATAGGATTATGTAGCATTCGATTGGCTGATGGAGCTCTTCAAGGTAGACCTATCAAATAATCATCCTGCTCTATATGCTAATGTGATATTTGATTGCATGTTCATAACGACTATTAAGTATATCAAAACTGATTGGACTCGGAATGATATTGATTTATTACGTGAAACTCTGGTTCTGCCAATGTTTTAAATGAGGTTTAATGAATTCTCCTGCATAAGACTCATACGAATTAAAGACAGAAAGCTTCAATTTACTTCAAAAGGGTTTTAGGACGACTTTGAAATAAAAACACTGTATAGGAAATATATACCTAGGCTTTTGACAAATGGGTGCCCACATTTTTCGGCATTACAAGAGGAGGATAGGGACACTTGATTTAATTTCAAGTCTCCTCTGAAATATTATTCGTCTCAGATGTTTTATTTGACATCGACAAATTGGCAGCGGTCGTTTTTTGGAACTGTCTCACACTCGACCCCCAAACCTATTGAAGATACCAGAACACCAAAGCAAAAGTGATATTTAGATTTTATTTAATTAAACGTTTCGGAAGGCGAATTATGTAGAATGATTGATGGGGATATTGAAAACATGACATTTTTTCAGAAATGGAAATGCGTCCCTTTGTAACCCGTTTAAGTTATTTTTAATTAAATGATGAAGTTCCTGAATCTACTGCTACGGTGACCACTCTTAATCCAAAAAAATAGCCTTGCAGAATAGCTTAGCATGCAACTATCTTGATTAAGTTGCATTATTGTAACACGCCGGTCAATATGTAGAGCACGTCCCTCATTAGCTGATCGAGTAATAACACCCATCAATTTTTTCATCGTGTCTCAAATGTGATCACATCCATCACATTATTTCCAAACTCCGCATCTTGTTACTGTATACAAATCAAGGAGTTCCTCAAGATGGTCTATCCTTGATGATTAATCGGTTAGTCTAAAAACAGACCAAACGCATACTGCAGCAAATTATACCTTACCTGCTCGATAAATAACTGATGCTAGTCTTTAGGGTTAAAGATCAACAATTCAATATTCGCGCGTACTTACTGCAAAGAATAACTTAACATTCTTGCATCGATTTATGCAATGTCTCACCTTTCACTTCACTACCTATTCTGCTTTTTCAGCCTCGAGTCCTCGTTTAACCAACTCTGGTGGTAGCGACAGACAAATTAAGCTGTATTTGCGAACTCAGAAGCTTCGTCTTCTCCTTCTAATCGCAGCCTCAGCACCACCACGGGCACTGCAATCGAGTGTCGTAGACGTGTCCGGTTGCTGTGTAGTCGTACTTTTGAAAATGCTCTTCTGAAAGAGACAAAGAATACGCGGGAAGCGAGTTAATGGCAGATACCACAACATGAACGTCAACATTTGTAATGAAAGGCAATGTGCCTAATCCCATGTTAAACCAACAAATTGACGATATGGCATGACTAGATGCGATAGTGGCGTTTGTTTCATCGAGTTAAACAGGGCTTACTTTCATAGACTTGATCAACGAGACGACACCTTTATCGATAGTTTTGTAGGCCTTAGTTTGACAGAACTGTGGGGAAGGAGGAGTGACAAAAGAAATGCGGACGCGTCATAGAAAGGGGTGACAAGGTTGCTCAAACGTACGTTACATTGTTCCACTGTTTGGCAACGACACTCTTCACAATTGTGCACCTGAAGACTTATTTAAGCCAAAAAATTTGGGTTATTCTGGTCAATTAAATAGTACCAATTTAAGATATTAAAAATTAAACGAAATCGAAAGTTTGCTGTTACAAATTAGTAGATTCTAGTTACTTGTCAAAGCTGATGCTTTCTTCCTATTCAAAACACTCAACTTAGAGGTTTTGTCAACATAGGTGGTAATTAGAAGTCTGCTTGGCGAAAGGATTACAACAAAAATGAGCAAAATAAGCACCTGTTAAGACATGCTTTAATCACAAATCCCTTAGCAATGCTCTCTGATCACACAGGTTCAAGTGCAAAATCTGATAGGGGTGCTTACATCACAGAGTCACTATTCGTAGCCTAATCGCTCAATGCAAAATCTCGGTTCGACATGTTTGTTTCCTTCCTTGCTGTTTTCTAATTGATCAACTTGAGGTGTAAGAAATGAAGCCTGCTCTAGAAAACACAAAATTAAACTATAATTGTAAATGCCTTAATATTGTGTCTTATTTTATCTAACTTTTCTCCTCACCTTACCCCTACCTTTACCGCACTCTTGCCAATATGAAAATGCGGAATGTATCAACAGACGGATGGGTTCAGCGATAATAGTCATTGCCTTAGATAAGCTAAAACATCCTTGCTAATATCTGTAACATACCATTTCTTGTAAAAAAACAAACAAGTATAACAATAACCTACCTATTATTCTTTATATCATCCCTCGGCTTCTATCACCTACTCGTTTCGAGTTCAAAAGCTACTGAAAGCTTTCATCAGGTGCTCTTTATTCACGTCATTGTTCCATTGCTCGGGCTATCGCTTTCATCAGAGAGGGATGATTTTATGTAGATGCTTATAAACTTTTTTTCAATGATGCCAAACACGTAAAATTTCAAAGTATGATCAATGAATTTTGAGTTAAGAGGAGGTCTGACACGACGATGAAAATTCCCAGCCATCCAATAAATTATTCAATAATTTATCGATGGAGTCCAATCCTGCTGAAATACGTAGGCTCTTGCTCCATTTGCTACAGTACCTATCTATCAACAATAGCTTGATGAGGAGGCATGATGTGCCCCTTATTGCTGACAGCAGCGAAAATCATAACCGCTGCTGAAAACTTCGTGCGCAGTTGGAACAGTTAGATCATCCTTTGCTGGGGTCTGCACACAGCCAGCCTCCTACTATTTCTTGGATTGATTCTGATCGAATCTTTTTTGTTGGAGGAGAAAAACTAAAGATACTGCTGTTTGATTTGATGACCCGACAATTTGTCATGAATCGTTTTGCATTCATTAAACGATTATCTTTATATTTTGTTGACATATACTAACCCCGCCTAAAAACGCAAGAATTTTATCCGAGTCATTGATGAACAACATTCCTTATTGTTCCTTCAGACACTTGAAGCTCTTTGGCATGACGTCTACACATTAACTTCCATTGATAATTTTCGTCTATCATGTTATGCACTCTTCTGACCAACTCAGGTGTTCTGAGAGATTTGGCAGAGCGTTTGCTATGCTGTCAGTTCTTCTTCCTTGTAGCCAATTCATTCCCAACGTTTTCATTCAGGTCCCTTCTAACTTAGCAAACGAAAGATTTGGCGACCAGTGGAAACCCTGCAATTTTTAAAATTGCTACATTTCATTATTGCAGACATTATTTCAGAGTTTATCTTCATTTCATTAGTTTTGTTAGTATAAGTCATAGGATCTTATGAATTAAAAAAATTGATTATTCAATTTACCATTATTTTAAAATACAGAAATGTGCTTGTTCTAGGATGTCTTTCGCACCTTGCCCATAAAGAATATGACAATTTATAATGGTGCGCAAAATTGGCAGAGTCACGAATGCACAAGCCATGGAGAATGAAAACCCTAAAATAAACTAGCTTGATTACTTCGTATCGTTGTTCTCTTGGTAAATTTAAGAAACACTTCTGATCATTAATCAAGTCACTGTAAGTCCAGAAAAAGTTCCTGGGCGCAAAATGCACCTTTGTCCATGTAGGCAAGATGTGCCGCATGTAGAAATGGACCAGTATTTTCTCGCCATTAACCGCCATACATTTTGCTTCGAAAGTTAATGAATGGAATTCGATCTAATTCAGTCTGTATTTCCCTTAGGTAGGACAGATGGATCATCTAGGTTACAATTCTGTTTTCAGTGTTTTCGTATTTCAACCACCATTGGCAACCGTTGCTGAATTCCAATCATTGTTTCTTTACCGTTATATAATTGAATATTCGATTTCTTTGATTGTGCTTATCGGCTGTTGACGCGTTTTTCGTATTGAACGCTATACCGATCGTCTGTCAGCATAACGATATTATCGATTAAGCGACTACGTCGGTGTTTCGTAGCATGAACATTACAGGCAATTTTTAAGTGACTGACGGAGTCATGCAATAGTCAGTCTGCAATCCGAGGTCCTACAAGTCGGTGAATTTGTCCATCGCGTCGATACCTAGCAGATTTGATTTTTGGGTAGAGACGGAACATGCAGTAATGCACGACTTGCTATTAACTTGCCCGGCTACGTATGGACCCTAATCGT
This sequence comes from Lithobius microps, assembly GCA_034697525.1. Lineage (NCBI taxonomy): Eukaryota > Metazoa > Arthropoda > Chilopoda > Lithobiomorpha > Lithobiidae > Lithobius > Lithobius microps. The sequence goes on along the minus strand of JAQIVA010000019.1, from coordinate 16,186 downwards.
GGTATCGGATTGCCGGAAGCAGTGGAGATACCAGCCTCGGTCTCCATAATCATTGTATCTGAGTCTATAGCCAACTGTAGGCGAAACGCGCGACCATTAATGATTACAGGATAGAACCTCCGTCTCTTAGTGTTCACCTGTAGATTCGCAAGCAGATCATTTGAATCCACCACGATAGTTACATTTGATCGCAAACCCCATTCCTTTCAGACTTTCTTGCAAAACCTCTTAATCATTTGATAGATAATCGGGCCATAGATATTTGCCACATACCTAACACCACGGTATCTTCCATGGCTAGAGATGGAATTTGCCACAAATAGTCGAGGTGTTTCCATTTTCTGAAAGACGGCTCTGAGCCATTGTAAGAAACGATATGCTTTCTGCAACTTGATTCTGACGATGAACGAAGGCACCCGCTGACTCAAGGACAATCATGTTTGAGTCCTTGTCCAGGAGAGTCATGATTTCAGCTCGTACGGAAGATAAATCGGGGATTATGAGGCCTAAAGGAGCGCAAGGGAATGGATATTTTGCTAAGAAAACGAATCGAACTGGAATTTAGAGCCGAGATATTGACTTTACTAGTGTTTTCATTTGTCTCTATAGGAACTGGAAATTGTAAAGAGACCTTTCACCTGACCATAGGATTTGCAGAACTCTATCCGTTTTCTCGAACGTAAGATCCGCCAGCTTTTTGGTAAGTAAAAAATTAATAAAAACATAATTAAGCCATCGTTGAAGAAGACTCTTCTTTGTCAATTCGATCTAGTCAAACGACTTTAAACCCGTGGTATTGGAAATCCGCTATACCCATGTTTTGAAGTTGTCTAGGGATGAGCCGAAAATGGTAATCAGGTCAACCATTTTATATAGGTGAGTAGTCATAGTTGCGACCGAACTTTATGCTGCCAAATAATACGACTATTACTTAGCGGTAAGTCCGAACGCAAAGGATAATCGAAGCTGGAGAAAGAAAATGTACTAAGTGCAAACGTATATTGGAGAAATACAAAGCGTCATAGTACCGACTTAAGCTACAATATATAATATGCAGATAATGACGGAAGGAATTAAAATATAGTTCAAAATGATCAGAAAATAACAAAATATATATATATATATATATATATAATTTGAGGGCTTCTTTTGGCAGAATGTAGGCCCATTAGCAAGAATAGTTAAGTTTAATAAATGATTACCATCCAAATAACTTAATTGAAAAGGGTTTTTCATCAAGATACCGTGAGCAGTTAAATCAATTTCTCTTCCCACAAGTTGTTAGTCTAGTTCCCATCTCCCCATGCATTAAGATAGAGTTGTGATTGTTAAAATCTGAAATCATCTAACTTCTGTACTCCATCCCACTAACTAACGGCGAAGAAAGCATCATTTCAATTAAAACAAGATTACCTCTAATTAAAATGGTTTTTATTAATGGGCAATAGCCCAAATCATATTAACAAATCCTTATTTTGATTTATTTAATAATTTAACACATGTAAAGCAAGTCTGATTTGATTTCTCGATATTTATACTGGAGCTTGAAGAAGGAACATGTGCCCCCAAAATTGAAGTCAACCTGCTGTCTTCCAACTGATACAGATAACAGCAGCCGAACGCAAACCTTGAACATATCACAAATATATCTGAGATGAATGTTTTCCCATCTAGGCTATTTCCTTTATGCATACACTTGAAATATAAAAATATAAACCTTGAGCGGTATTTATAGGTTGATTTAGATAACAATGGTGTCAATAAAATCGACGTTGCTTGCGCGAAGTGCCAAAATTTATTCCACAAGGAACGCAGGACATATGTTAATGACTGCACTGTTATAATGATGATCAACGTAGTCTATTCCGTCAAATTTAATTACACTTTTTATCCCATGTACATGATACAAGCCAGTCGCTTTTGTCAAACTTCTAGCAGGCAGTTTGAATGCACGAGGCTTCATTGATTATCTGGTTCGATCACTCTGAAATCAGCCGTCCAGAATTTCTGAACGCTTTTTTCTCAACTAATTGGTATTCAGAGTGATTTTTTCCCTCTAAGCGGAACCTCATAGTTAAACTTGTAATAATATCAGTGTCTAGAACGAGGGAATATTGTTAGATAATCGAATCACTTGACTGATTTTTTTCTGAGACAAGTGGTTATCTGTATTATTTCTTATTGAGTAATTTTTAATTGTTATTCTAGAGTTCTCAATATTTTTTAAGAGCAGACTGTTTTCTAGTTATCGAACTATTGTAGCCAATGGGTCTGAAAATTTAGCCTTAATACCCCAATTCGATGTCCCCATAGAAGAACTAGAAACCTCGTTGCATTCAATCGCTTTTTAAAACTTTTGTTCATCTCATTTCGCTCGGAGAGAAGTTTAATCCGTCTTCACTTGGTAGAAATAGACACGAGTCGAAATAATTCGTGAGTCAAAAGAGTGGATGGCATGATAGAAGAAATTCCGCCCTGGATGTGCGCACTAATTACATTTTTCCTCTTCTTCAATTGGAGAGCGTACCTTTTAGTGAAAAACCGTAGATGCAGAAGTATCCCAAATAATACTGGCCATTTTCTCTCAAAATTACCTGAAATCAATCAGAAGTTTTAAACAGAATTTACGACATCTAATTTTGTTTTTGATATATGGATAGTGCAAGTGAAATCAACGTCGCCTTTCGTGAATGTTGGGCAATTTGATGCCAATGTCTGTTTCAGTAACCCCACAGGCCTAAGTTCAGTCACCTTTGATGTTAGTTACGTCAGTGCATTTTATGCAGCAGTAATTGCCTTGAGTTATGTTTTTTCTTTCAATTGTATCTTAGAAACGAATGGGATTTATCAGAAATCAATTTCGCACACCTTTCGGAACAGAATCTCTACAGAGACAGAAAAGTCAGAATTGTCTAATCGCCCATGCTTATCATTTATTTTTTTAGTTTCCGGATTATATATGTATATTCTCATTGTGAGGGGAAAGAACAAAATTATATAAATACAAATTGCGAAAGGAATTTAAAACCAGCAAAATGAAAAAAAGAGTTAGATTTGAACATGTTTTAGTCTGCCACTAGGAAGAGGTTTATAAAAAGCATTAATTCAAAATATAAATTCACTTAAATAATTCTTTCATGACTATCTCATATTACCTAAAGCATCCAGAATAAACGGTGTTCACTCTAATAGCCACTTTTGAGCGGTAAGAACGATTTTTGAATAAATTTACTCGAACAAATCTATCGAGATTTCGTTCAAAGTTATGGTGCGATTGGAAACCGCTATGGGTTCCAAAATTTTGATGATAAATTAATCAGTTAAACATAAGTTTATTTATATCTAACTTCTATCAATGGCAGAATCCGCTATTGTATTGAAGTATTTTTGGGCATAGATGTCGGTCCATTGACTTATTGAATCGGTATCCTAATACAATTTCTTACTCACCAGTGGAGTAAGTAGTGGAATTTAACAGCGGCTCAACAGTGTTTTCGTTGGAAGTTTGCATTTTTAATGCAAATTCATCTAAATTATCATTAAGGTTAATGATAGTTCTTCACTGAATTTTTCCCTTCAAATATTATGTGCAAGCAAATATCAATTTAATTTTACATTTCGTAGGGTGATTAAGGGGTATCTGGAGTCTTACATAGAGATAAATAATATTTTGAGAAAGATGTTAATTTCTTATGTTTTCTAGTAATATTTTTAGCCATCACGACCGATATAACTAAACACTTCCTATGTGAAAGCGTTTAAGTCTAAGGCGCCGTGGAGTTTCACTTTGACTTCCGGCAAAGTGAACTGGGCTCACACACAATCCTCCCTAATAAACCCTCTTGGGCGCACGTCTTCTCTTCTCCCTCCGGGAGTGGAGCTATCTTAAACGGGGTAGTTAAGCATTCTTGAAGAGGACCCAAGTGTTGCCAGTTAAGTTACAAGTCTACAAGCCAAAACACGGTATATCATACTGCAGCAATGGAGTATTACGCTGCTTTTAGAGTCTCCAATAAACATGGCCTTACTCTTATCGGGTCATGATTGTAGACGCCCACTTTGCTCTATAAACCAGTTTCCACGACGGTTTATTCGAGTCGTCCTCCATATAAATAGGTAAAGCAATGCTAATTCTACCCATATTATTTGTCTCAAGGATTCCTGAACATTTTCAGAGTCTTCGTTTCGCCACTCGACATTTTTCAAAAGTGCTTTCCATCTTGGAATTGCTTTAATTCGATCCTCTCAGGTAGCCCTAGACTTTCGTACACATTTCGCATGAAGTGTTTCATTGAAGCACTATTTTTCGGAGGGTATACGTTCCAACATGTCTCGCTGATACACAGACCGTCATTGCTAGGAAATCCCGGCCAGACTTCCTCCATCACTAGATAATCTATGTCAGCCTCAGTTCCAGCCCAGGGTCTGAACATTTTTGAATTCGAATTCATTTGTTTGTAACGTCGTTCGACCCACTTAGCATGCGGTATGCACGCATGTGATTAGGATCCTTGCTATATTTGTACTTTACCCACCTATTATCTTCAATTCGAGATATCTTTGCTGCAGGTTTCTCAGCAGTCGCTTCTAGCCACTTTACAAAAAGATTAATATATTCTTGTCAAATAATTTAATGGTCTTTGTTTTATTTCCATCAAATTTATATTTAATTTACGATAGAAATTTCAGCGTAGGCGGTAGTGTCCTGAGCCACGCTCTCCAGATCTTAACTTGGCGATCGATTTTTTGGCTGGTTTGGTACTGTCGTCTAGAATTACACTAGTTTACATCGAGTCAGTAAGAAAAAGTCGTCCTAATCAGTGAAAGAAATAAGCCACCAGTTCTTTCAGGGAAATTTGTACAATCAGCTTACTCTGACAGCATTACTGGGATTAATGCTGTAATAGCCATTAATGACCGTTTTCAATCCGTGTAGAGGTCATGTAGTCAAGAATCTAATGCTCATTCATATATAATTGGCTGTAATAGGGAAAATTTAAAGAAACGTCTAGGAGAGGGGGTACAAGTCTAAACCAAAATGTATTTTCTTTTCTCATCAAAGAGGATTTGTAAATGTGTAGCCTATTAATCAATGGCCATCGCACATTGACCTCATGAAATCAGGCTTTGGCAGGCCATTTACGTTTTCTAAAGTATTTGCGTCTTCTAATTGGATCAAATGTCCTGCGCTGGCACGAATCGTGAAATTAAATCCATGTAGCATATTGCATCGGCACCCCGAATTCGATATGGCAACATCAAGATACTAGAATGCATTTGTTATAGTTGCCTTTTTATAGAAAATATGGATTTTTTAGCAATTTTAGGCCTCTATTATTGCCATGGAAAGGTCTGTTCACCTTCCATTATTAATGCTTAATATAAGCAAGACGCATTTGAAATAAAGTCACAAAACAGGAATCTCGTTTAATGTCAGTGGAAGCGGTAGAATTCGCCATTAAAGTTAACGGTAATCTGTTTATAAAGGACTGGAAAAAAATTAGATTTATATTTTTCTATGTTGACGATCGCAGTAAAACTCACATTTTAAAATGGGAGACGTCGTTCGTTAAATAGCAATGATATAAAAGGGAATGTCAGCTGAATGAAATTGCTTAAAATTTTATTTTCGTTGAAACAAATTGAGCTATGAATACTGTTGGGAAGTTTTTTTTGAATTTTCCTCAAAAATATTCGTGAGGTTGATTCAACTTCGCTCCAGATCTGTAAGACCTACTGTTCGCTTATTGGCTCAAGTCGATAAGTATTACTGTTGACTAGTGATCATTGAGATAATGTATTTAAATCTCCATCACTTGAAGCTTAGAAGTCACAAAAACTCCGTTGTGAAATAAATGATCTGGAAGTTGAGTAACGGGGCCGGCACTCTCGGCAGACCTTGAGCAGAAGCCCGACGACCCCGGTCTTCGGCATGCGCGTGGACATACCCTCGACTCACAGCACGGGATCCCTTAAGCTCAAGCGCCCACCATTTCCACCATGTCGCCTTACTTACGTTACAAAAGATTAAAGAAGAACTTGGTTCGGAGAAAGGTCCTCATGCACCTTTTTCTCCTGACCTCGCTCCTCTCTCAGTCTGCCATTTGCTCAGTAGTCAGCTGGCACTTCCTGGATGGCCAAGACGGGGTCGACAACACGCAGCTGCTCTCTGCACGCCTCAAGATGAATTTCCACCTGCCAGCCGACCAGCATCACAAAGTCAATCCAAGAAATGATAGGTGGCTGCACGAAGTTTCCAGCAACAGTGTTGTTAGGAGAGAGGTTCTTCAAACAATTGTTAAGCTTAGAATAGACAGTGTAGCTAGTCATCCATTAAGATTCGGCTCTATTGGGCTACGTGAACCAATTTGGTTGTTGTTAGCGAGGAGTGAAGTATTAGAGGTTACAACTTAAGTCCGCACATACAATCATTATCCCGAGTAAGCACTCAGTTTTTTCGAATATTTAAAAGTAGAACAATTAAAGGCGATTTTTTGATTGTAATCCAGATCAAACACCGCAACACTATCCTTTGTATTGATATATGACTTAGACTTATGGAAATTCGTAAATATCGCAGAGATCTGAGGCGAGCAATTCAGGAACCAGAAATTTGTGATATTGATCAAAATTTACAGTCTTATGTCCACTAGGATTCAATATGTCAAATCCATGTTAACATACGCAGGTTCTTCGTGATACTTGTGACAATTTCCTTTACGTTTTCTCAATGAAATGAACGCGAGTTTAATATTTCGATGTCAAACTATTTTTTCTGGAGTCCGAAAAAAGGTAAAATCTCTCACTTATTGTGAATATTAAATTAATAAGAGATAATAAAGATATATAATAAAATTTTCAAAACAAAGTCAAAATATTGGAATCGTCTGTATTCAGGAAGGAATGTTAAAAAGGAAAGCATTTCTATCTTCTATAGATTTTAATATTATTTACAAGCACATTATCACATGTCTTGTGATGTGATATTCATATATTCCAAACGGATGCCTTATTGCTTGAATTTTTTTCCTGAACTTATTTACTCAGTATGAACTCATGAAACATTCTCTGCGAAATGAATCAATTTAATTTCCATGATTGAAGAATGTGCGATAACGCCTATCCTGTGAATGGTAATTCGACAGATAAAATCGAATTGTCACCTCTTTTTGAGTGACGGACTAATTCTGGACGTTTCTACTCCATCACTCCAAACGCGTTGAAAACGGTTTGTCGTCTTTGGGAGCAGAACTTCGAAATTGCAGCTCATTCGTAGAACTCAGATTTGAACAGCTTTTTATTATTAGATTTTGTGGAAATTGGTTTCGGTAGGCAAACATTGAAATCTGTTGTAAATTAGGAGACGTGGTCTAGTGATCATATCTAAAGATTCCATTTACTGTCCGACGGTCTCTCTCAGAGAACAACACCGACATTCGGCCAGACTTGTGCTCTGCTATTGACGACGTTTTTCCTTCTCTTTCGAAGGCGCCTGTCATCACTTTTGAGAAAGTGTCTCTTAAAAATGCCAAGCATTCGGACAGTTTCTCTTACACTTGCACTGTCATGCGAGCATCAACATATCCTTTATATATCATGTATGACGTAGAAAATAAGTCAGGTACTTTAACGAACTTTAGTCCAAACTAACACATATCTCGACAAAGTATCTCTCAATACATTGCTCAACAACGACTTTTGGTCTCTCTTGAATGACATGGAGCATACGTATGGATGAGACGGAATATGCGAATGAGCAAGCATAATGCAACCGTACAGAAATTATTTACTGCCAAATTTTAGTTTAATTTAAATCTGCTTCCTTTGGTAAAAAGATCGATTTACGCCCTTCGTAAAATTTTCGACCTCTAAATAATGCCTAAGCTCAAGTAAATCGGTTCTAATTATTGAGTATTCCCAATAGAAAAAGTATTACTGCTTATGCTTGGCTGATGTAGAAAAAAATGAACTACGAATTTTTTTGCCGTAGAAATATAGGAGATAGATCTTCGAAAAATGCCCAACCAATTAGTGGCATTTGAATTATCATAAAAGAAATTTAATTAATTCCAGAATTTGCAGTCTAATGGTCAATATTTTCTCACAGCCTTTATTGCAAAGATTTTTTCAAGTGTGACTTTCATTAAAACTGTTAGCAGCTCGAGAGTGAGTCTAATTGGGGGTTCGAAGGTATTCTTTGAGTATTGGGAAAGTTTGTGCTTTGGAACAGTTTTCTGGAATAAATAATCCAGAATTTAGATTATTGGGTCCACCTGGTTCAAGTTAATTATTGTTGGAGATCATATTGTACCACTTGGATTATCTAATCAATAATTCAAAATCAGTCACTGTTAACAATGTATAAAGGAATGGAAATCGCAACAAATTTACATTGATATTATTTAGACTTAATGCTATTATGATGAACTTAAAAGTTTATTTTCAATTTATTTTTTCTAAAAGCGCTGGTGATTTTAATCACTTGAGTTGCAGCAAAATGAATATTTGCAACCAATAATTAAAAATAGTATATTTCCCTGAAAGTTGTGTGCTTTAATCCACATCAACGTATATGTACGGTCAACTTCGCTGCATGTGGTTGGTGAAAGGCATAGCTAGCTTCATTTTAATCTTTTAAACTTATTTTTTGTTTACAAAACTATGTAAAATTTACCAAAATAGGAGAAGATGAGGAAGTCCATGTTTCTAGCAAAAATATCAATGAAGACATGGAGGCTGAGCCCATAAGTTAAGATAAAATAAATATCAGCATAAGAAATATGATAAATTATCCGATCTCACAAATGGTTATCGATAGATATTGCTTAAATAATGAGAGAAATTTAATTTCCCATCTAGACTAACATGTTAAACATGATTATTGAGGAACTGCGTTTAACCTATTTTTTAACATTTTTTAAATATCAAAAATGTGATTGCAATTGATGCCGCTTGTGATTTCTACAATTTTCAAATGTGAGTTGTTCTTACCCCCGGCTTGCACTATTATCCTTCAGTTATTTTTCTTCTGTCAAACAGTCAGTTTAGGGAAATTTTACAAATAGTCGTAACAAAATCTCAACTATAAAAACAACTAATATATTCCTGATCACTGGAGCTACAGTGTAAAAATTTACTTATCTATTTTGCAAACATTTATCAAGTATTCTATACGCTGCACTGTTAGCATTCTTTCAATTGTCAGAAATCGAATAGCCGTTCCAAAGAAATATGTTTATTGTGCTCCATATTAATCTTTCTCTCAACTACTTAAAAAATCGAAGTGTTTACCTAAATGATTTTAAATTCGAAAATTTATTTATTTAAGGACACATTCCAGTAGATTTAGTTTGACAACCCATTGAACTCACGCAGCTTATCTGTCCAGAAAGCCCGCAAAATCAGTGGGTAAACCTGTTAGGGTTGAGGAAAATGGAGTAGTGTAAGGCAATTGAACAAGTTTACAGAATACAATGCCCGAGCGTTAAATGTGCTAAGTTAACTTTACTGTACAAATACTATCATAGCATTGAATATATCAGCTCATTTCTATTGTAGTTGAGCTATTATCTGTCACCATTCGAATGAAAAATAGATATCCGCAATGCCTAATATTGAAGGGTAAATTGCACTGTGGTGGCCCTACCTTGGCATAAGAGTTTCTCTGCATTTCTGACCATGGACATCTATTTACCCTTTGGATCGATCTAATTGGCCAAGTTATTTACCGATAAATCAGGTCAGTTAAATTCCAAAACTCCTGTACGCATTTTCATAGACTCACTAAAAGTACAATCTCTTCTTTTTCTAGTTTCGGGACATTATCGTTGGTTTGAGCACTACTTTCGTATAACTACCACCTAAACAGATCCATGGAAAACCTACTTAGACTGAGGGTTATTTATGTCGTAGGGTTAAATGCTGAAAAAACAGGCATCTAAATCAAGCACCAATTTGGACTTGAAACACTTCTTTTTTTAATTATCAGCACTTAAAAGGTATTTTGAACATTGTCTCCATATTGAGAAAGTATATATTCAAGTACTGTATCGGATGGTTAATCTTGCACTTTCCCTAGATGGATCAATTACGATGAAAAATACCTCAGTAAATGGATGGTCCAATTTTACTTGGAAAAAGAAAAAACTACTTCAAATTTTATAAAATACTGTTGTAAACAATGTATGTGTAATAGGATCAGGGAGGGGGCGGTTTGAGCAACCAACTTCACCCCAAAGTTAAAAACCAGTCGTCCATTGTCCAGTTCCTTCCCTTTCACTCTCTTCCGATGGGCTCATTAATAGCCACAAAACTACGACTGTCCGGTATCTAGTTTGTCGCGCCTGAATAGTTAAGCTAAACTCACGGAGATCACAAACTTAGCTTAAAAATAATTATTGACTGTTTCCAAGCGGTCCGTCTGTCCCTTCTCAACAGTAGGGTAGCGATCGGTGATTATCAACAAAACCTCGTCTTGACGTGAAACGTCATTCAAATTCCAGGACTTCAGAAATGGTTAATATCTCGAATAGGGGAAATTAACGAGTATACGAGCAGTCATTTGGAGTACTTGTGGCAGTGGTTCCTTCCCCTTCCGTCAGAATTTGATAATCCCCGTGTAAGCAGCCATTTTTATTAGGATTCGTACCAGGCCACCCACTGCATCGACATTTTCTGCTACTCAAAATGATAATATCCACGTAGATCTAAAGTAGATTCGAAAGCGACGAATGACCAAGCTGCTCAAATGTCCAAACCGTCTATTCTGTGAACATCCAGTATGTGGATGAGAAGCCTGTCCATTTCTTTCAATAAAACATAATGCGGAAGTTTGTAAGCCACACAGTTATGAAAACGGGAAACCCTGCGTTCTAACTTCCTTCTTCGACGGTCATTTCTCCTTCGAGTTCGTGGCCGTTTCGAGCAAAAATCCGAGTGATAATTCGAGTTCTTAGTCTGGACAGAAAACTAGCTGAGTGTTGTAAAATCCCTATGGAACCTCCTTTTTTTATTAAAACGCTTTTATACTCTAGACATTTTCGATTGTTGCGAGATAAGTGTCGACATTCTTCGTCGAATTACTTATGACTAGTTGTAATACAATCACAGCGTGTGTTTGAATACTATTTGAGTTATATTGAGGGCAACAAGCAGTAAAAATACATGAGCGAGTGTGCGTGTGCATTCGAATCCATGAGCGATGTGAACGGTTGGTTGATCCCCTCCCGTTTTCGTTTATCTGAAATCGTTCTCGCAATGTGTTGTAGGAAACCATAAATTCAAGGCTAAATCCGAATAACCACTATATGAGTCAAAGATTCTGTTGATTGTTCATTAAGGAAGCTTTCGATACATTAAGCTTGCGTATAAGGATCATGTACAAATCTCTCGTGAGTTATAAAATTTCATCTCACATATTGGGTTCATTTTTTGAAGTTTTGCACTTCAACATCTAGTTTGACAAAAATAGCGGTAAGTCAGGCATACTGAAAAGAGTACACACAGAGGTCACTGGGTCAGGTGGGGTTAGGCGGGACCCAGAATGAGGGGATGTCCCTTAAACAAAGATACACTTGTGGCGGCCATGGAAAATGCCCAACTCCTTCACTTCCGGTAAAGAACAGAACTCACTCGCCTCTGGAAAAGTGAACTCGATTCACACATACACTCCTCTCTAATAAACTTACAATTGCGGGAATTCATCGTCTCATCTTGGTAAACTGATCCATCTAGCGCAATTAAGTGAAATCGATGTGAACTGAAGCAGTCTGTGTTGTGAGAAGACGTGCAATTTCAGAAATGCCCCCGCTCTTCTAATAACTTTTGTGGACTCGCTCTTTGACTGTTTGCACAGAGACAGACTGCATCTGTTCACACCGTTTTTCTCCGCATTTTGAGTCAGGATTAACCCTGTTGACCTTTGTGCACGTTCTCACCAGTCTGTCTGAAATGCTGCGATTTTCACTAAATTGTCATTAAATCTGTGGAAATGCCCCTCTAACAAAGATACAAGAGTCCAAAGACAGGTATAAAACATACGACGGAGCGGTATCTTTCTCGAGAAATTCCTACATCTCGCCCAAACGCTTGATTCCAAATACCAAAATATTTAAACTACATTTATTAGTAACATCTACTACCCATGGCGTCAGTGAGATTTGATCAAATGACAAACACAGTGACACTGAAAACAGGGCATTGGGGGGTCGCAAAATATCCATGCCTCATGAGTGGCTGTGTACTGAGCGGATGTACCAAACCAGGTGACCCGCCGTCTCTGTCACTCAAATGGCAAGTAAGTCGAACTTAGGCAGCAGAGCTAGTGGATAGAAAGTGATCCTCCAACCAGTGTCCTGATGAGACCTCCACCTGGGCAGAATAGGCGAGGTATAAAATATCTGAGTAGGTCGGAGCTGGCGATGACATGGGTCATTATTTAGGCAAAACCTTGGGGTGTTGCACGAAGTACTTGCCATATTCATCTAAGTTCACACTTGAAAATGCAATACTTCCCTGATATTGCCAAATAAGCGAATTCAACCACTTTTGATTAACATCGCTAATGTAACTTTGCAATCCTTTTAGATTAAGCTGATTGTTGTTTAAAAATAGTGGAAATAAGCAGAACTTATATTAAGATTAACTAAACGTTTCGCTGAGTCTAAAATGTTTAAGAAATTAGCATCAGATCTTTGTTGGCATTAAAATTAATGTAGTGCAACTGCTCTGAAGGTGGGATGGATGATTGTACTTCTGCCGTTTACTGACTCTCATTGAGTTCATTCTCATTCCTTTGGCTAAACAAAACTATATTTCATATTTGCAATACATTATACGCTTTCATTTTTATACTCATGCATGCAATTTTCCCTTTCTTTTCAAACAGGAATGAATCGATGAGGTAGGGGTCAAGCCTATCTTATTTTAGGGTGTTTATGTAAAATGAAAGGCAGGAAAAGGGGGTAATAATGGCTGCATCATTTTCTTCTATAAAATCATCGCCATTCATAATTGAGCAAACCATTTACCCTACTAGATTGTTCTTCAGTACATGAGGTGTTTGGCATTTAGATTACTAATAAGCCTATGCCAGTAATACTTACGAAAAAACACCAGCCAACACCTAGTCCGACAAATCTAGCTGCAGCTAGCTTAATGCATAACTATGGAATCTAATCAAATCCACATGAACCCTGACAAGGCTTAAATGTAACTAACATGGTACAATTCAATTTATACAGTCACTGTAAAATACAATTTAATTTCGATAGGCGAGTATCACTTAACTGAGACCGTAGTATAAATTGAAATTTAGGCAATTACTGTGCAAGATAGGGGTCAGAAAGAACAAAATTAGCTAATGCATTTGCTTGGTAATGCTTTGTTTTGCCAGTCAGTAGATTGACTCAACACAGGTACTTATTGAAATGGAATTTGACGAATGCATTCAAGCACAGTGATGTTTGGAGCCAGGGCAAAAGCAGCTGCAATCGAAAGAGAATAACTACATAAGAAGGAGTGGGAGGAGGAGGAGGAAAGAGCATTGAAGTTGGTATGATTATGCCATTCCTAACTGAACAGTCTCGACTCAACCGGACCGCTCATTAAGGGTAACAAAGTTTATTGTGCTCTAATAAACTGAGCTATTAGGGGTACTAATGGGCCGAAAAAAATCCAGTAAACAAAGTAACACCGCCCAATTGAACGGGCAACCAAATTTTAAAGTGCACCAAGAGCAAATGTAAGAAAATGAAAGTGCTTTTAAATGAAAAAAAATGAAAAAGAGAAAAGAAGAAATAGCGAAACTGTGCTAAAAAGAAACTGCTGCTAAGTAAAAAGAACGAGAGGAAGAACATTGAAAGAATGAAAGATCATTAGGGGTTCCCCTTTCCGAGCTAAAATTGTGAATACAAACCGGCTAATTTTCACCTTGATTACAAACATTTTGGATTTAATTTTTGCGATTTAGTGCTGTCTTATTTGTAATTAAGGAAATGTGGAGCTTATTTCTAGCCCTGACATCGGGCATACACAGTAATAGCCACGTAAGCAGTACTTTTATTGCAAGAGGGTATCCTGTTAGTGCAATATTCGCTGTGACCAGAGCTATTTCACCTTCATTCCATTTGAAATCATTCGCCATATGGCGAAATCTCTATCATTTACCTATTTTTACAATGTGGCTTAACCCCCCCCCCCCTCCTATCAACAGTGACAGCCTTGTAAATGGAAAACAATGAACACATAAAACTGTTGATGCATAGGATGTTATATGCAACTACAGTTTAAAACATCGATATTAACTCATGAAAACTATTTTGAGTGAGAGAGAGAAATGACTCCTATCTAATTTAGCCGATAATTATGTTTAGCGCAATGGAGCTACCTGAAGCTAGTGTTTCTATCATGTGAGTTGAAACAGCTCTGGCTGAAGTTCCTCCTTCTTTTCCCTTCAAAACACTGCCAAATTTTTCTCATTTTGCATTATAACGTGGAGTAGTGCCATTAAAGGCAATAATAGAGAGTTCGCGCATCCATTGATATTGATAAATCGTTCTTTAAGGCTACTATCCTAAAATACATTTTACTGAAATATTTAAAAGTAGATTAAACAGCAGACCTCATTAGCTACCCCTGTGACTTAAAGAATTGGGAATAGCGAATTCAGCGTATCGCATCGTGAGCGGATATTATATTGCAAGGAGCTGATTTCGAACCTAAAGATGATTGCTACTGAGTAAAGTAAGTAGATTGATGTGTCTGCTAAACGGAGCAAAGTACTTTCACAAATGTGTTTAAACAACATTTGCCCTTATGACTTAAACTTCAGAATGTTTACTTTCTCGGTTGGGAAACCACCTAAGTTTATTCATTATGAAAGTTTGTCTAGAAAGCTTTCCTATCAATATCTGCACAAATAAGTTATTTGAGTATCTACAACTATAATTACCTGACGTGTGAAAATGACAACACTTTCAACATAAGTCTCAAAAACAATTATTATATAAAATCATTTTAGAATGGTCAATTCCTCCAAAACAAATTAAAAACAACAAATTTATATTTATTCCACTCAATACACAGAATATGAAATCGCTCAGTATTAGCACCGTTCATGGTGCGGAAATATTCACTCGTTGTAATGAGTACCAACTTGTGGGCTGGGAACTCTTTGCCTTCGCACACCAGGATGATGTCAGTGTGGCTGGCCATTTCACGTTGGGATTCTAACAGTTCTCCTAAAAGATGAGGGCGAGAGGGCGTTTCTTTCTTGAGGTCCTCCATTGAGTTTCCCTTTCCGAGATAAATCCTGCAAAACCAAATGTGATAATTTAGAAACTTTTTGCGAATTTTTTTAGGACGGCGAAAGTGAAGAAACTGGAGCAATAAGGCGTTAAGAAACATTTCTGCCATTCTGAGATAAGTGGCATTAATTGGCGAAAGACACTGGAGAAATAAGGTGTGAAGTAACATTTTTACCATTCTGACATAAGGGTATGTAACTCCTTTTTGCACTAGCGTGCATGCAAATATGCCGTCACTTAACACATTATTGCACTGCTACATTGGAAAATATGACATTGTATCGCATAATACAGATATAGGAATGTAGAGTAGCCCTTTACACCCCTAAAAGGCTCTTGCTCCAATTTGGCAAAAATGAATACTCCAGCGTATTCAATTACGATCCTTGTGTTTGCAGAAGCAATTTTTTATTACTAAATGTTTCAAGAGCCTTAAGTATTCAGAAGCAACTGAATGCTTGTGGAGATTAACCGGCTCAATTTTGAACATTACCAGATTAAATTTTAGACAGAAAGCAATCCGGTAAAAGGAGAGGCAAACCTGGGAATCGCTCCGAGAAACGTCCGATCGTGGCAGGGACCAAAATATGTCCAGAAGGGGCCAATATTTATATTCCCATAGCTACAGGAAGGGACTGGGTAGCCTCTCGCACTACCCTGCCCTTTCCAGTTGCTTTC
The DNA here is from genome assembly GCA_034697525.1 of Lithobius microps. NCBI lineage: Eukaryota > Metazoa > Arthropoda > Chilopoda > Lithobiomorpha > Lithobiidae > Lithobius > Lithobius microps. The sequence continues at coordinate 203 of JAQIVA010000019.1, read as the reverse complement.
CTGCAAATTAAAACTTGTGGAACGAGCTTGAGTATCATTCTTTATTATGAACCTACCACATTTTTTTTTAGAGGTAGTCTTAATAGGGGAAAGGCAAACCCGGAGCTGCCGAAGGAAACTCTCCAGTCGTGACTGCAAGAATTCCTGAATTTATTCCCATGATTCACGGATGGAGCGAAGGGCAGGCTGACATCTTGCTCCGA
>JAQIVA010000018.1:0-23373 GCA_034697525.1 Lithobius microps | reverse complement strand
CTTTAAGGTTCATCCAATAATGACAATGATTTGGAATTTAAAAACGAGAATCTAAAAGTGACAGATAATATTATAGAATAAATACCTTTAAAAATATAACAATAATTAACATCGATATTAGGAAAGTGACATTTATTATCCTTTGTTAATTATATATCGTAAAATGTAATGTTACAACCGAAACGCGACAGATGGCTGCATAAAATTGGTCACTTGCAAATAGACTCTGCATGAAGCCGTGAGATCAACAATAGCACGGCCACGGCCGAGTCCTCTCGGTGATGCTGCTATTTTAGATGCTTCCACGGAATGGCGATTGCAGTCGTGAATGTATGACACCGAGCTTTACGTCTACGAGCTTTACAGCTATTTAAGTCCGGCATACATTTCAATGATATGCATGGATTGAAATAAGGTCAATAACAGTTCTCACATCTCCACCTACCCTCTTTCTCATTACAAACAAACACCGTATCCTGTTCCACCCCTTCCCAATTGTACATCAATGTAAATAAATGCGTGGATAATATTAAATTCGATCCTAATTTATGATCTAACTCACGATGATGGCTCATCAACATCCACGCATTGGGTCAAATTTACTCGTAAATAAACAGGGACGCAGAGATGGTTGCTTAGACGAAAGGAGAGAAATCAACATTAGTTTAATCACATCTTCTGTAGCTCATGAAAAAAATTAGTGTACACTGTATCCCTAAACTTGAAATGAAATTGACTTGGAGAATCCAAAATTTGAGTCCTTTAACATACCATGGTTCCCGTAAAAATGGTCTGTTTACCTAATTAAATCGTGGAGATTTTCCGCGATTCTTCGAGCGTTGAGCACCACACAAGTTTAAAGATATAATAATGAGCTGACTCACGACGGTGTCTCAAACAAAAAAATGTAGTTAACTAGGAATACGTGAAAAATCAAGGAGAGTAAAACTTTCAGGCAGAAATATATTTGATAAAACAAGCACGTACAGGCCAGCAATAGCACGAAGAGGTTAAATCATTGAAGATAGTGACAACCACAGATGTACCGGCTTCAGTGATTGTGTCAGGAAGACGAAGACGGTTTCTGAGAGGAGACACTTATTTCAGGTGACTCATTTGACTAAGACTTGTTCACTGGCTTCTTCTTTTCCTCCTCCACGTCATCCAGCTCTAACTGGCTCAAAAGCTCTTCCAGCCACTCAATTGCACGACATGAATCCGTTCCCTCGGTGGAGGAGGGAAAATTGGTCTCCCTCAGTCCGTGGTCGTGGGCCAGTTGGAATTTGCAGATCTGTGCTGGAATTGCGATCAATTGTGTTGGACACGTCTTCCTAGGAAAAAGTAGGCATGCATCGTGTGATAGGCAGATGGGCATTGATTAGTGTGTAGAAGCAAAAGGAGTGACTTACGCTTGGGCACAGCGCAGAAAGACGTAAGTGCATCGAATAGCCTCATAGTACACCACGTGAAGTCTGAAAGTGGTTTGTGTGGCATCTTCAAATTCCTTGAAGATGTCCAGAAAGCCTTTTGCAATAAGACCAGGAGTAGGGCTGGTGGAAAACAGAGAGCGGAAGAATTCAATGGCGTAAGCGTCAACAGAACTGAAAACCTTGGCGTTGCTGTCGTGATACAGATCAGGGGATTCGCCGTGATTGTGATTTTCGTTCAGCTCGTCCACAACGAATACGGATGGAGGTGAACCGGCAAAAAATGGATGAGAAAATGAAGAGGAAAAGCCACGATCAACAGCGCTGTGTCGACGCAAAGCAATGCAAGCCTCACATCCACTGCGTGCACGCCACTCACACTGCAGCTCCGCTGTCACCCATTGCGAGCTGTCTGAAATGCGCGAGGTCTCTGCAGCTTCTTCATTGTCGAATCCGCTTTGGCACGCTTTGCGGCGCCTTGCCAATCGTAATCGGCAGCCCAGTATCTAAAGACAACACAGAAGACAACCATTCGATTGTTTGATTGCATATACATTTAGGATATTCCTGCCTACTTATAATTTCGTAACCGCGAAGGTGCTTCTTGAATTTCTTCCATGAAGTATAACGTGTTCGTTTTAGAGCCAGAGCAATGCACTTTCGATCGTTTATGACGTCGAGCAATTATGACCCTTCGTCTTACTCAGCCCACCATGTGTGCGAACATGTGACCTCAAGGATTGAGGCTTCATTTAAACAAATCCCCTAGTCCAAAAACAACAGACTGCATTCCTATTTGTTCGGGTCACTTTATGAACACAAACGATTCCATCAGCATTGCTCTCTAACAGTATAAAGCAAAAACATGACCGACCGTAAACAGTGTGAGGCTTACTTCAAAAGTGCCACTTTTGCGTCCTTTGATGAGATTCGACACCAACTAAAAGGCTACGAAATGGTGCGTTTCTCGCTTGACTAATAGCCTAATAATCAAGCAAAAATGATAATCTTAAAGAGGGTGAATGTAAATAATAGATGCTGGTGTCAATTTCTATATTATTTTAACGCCAGTACAATAAGCACATCTGACTGAAGCTTCACAATCGATCGATTACCTATAGAGGAAGTGTTGGAATCAAACCGAATGACCGCGCATTTAGAAACGTCTAGTTTGTTCCCTATAATTCAAATAAGTCCTCGACTTTGTGCAATGAAGAACCTGCGAGGCATGTAGATCGGGAAATGGTTTACGCGATCCAAATTGCCTCGATTTTGGGATAAAATCCTAGTCGAAACTATTTTTATGAGAATAAGTAGAATACATTATTACAATCTCTTTACTAAACCAACTTGCTTCCTTCTTCATACTGACAGTCTCATTTGATATAAATTTGAATTTTTCAGGTAGTCAATTTGAATGAATTTAAATGATAACTTTTAGCTGCCATGCAAAATTTGAGTTGTTTGCGAAGCAATAAATTACAGATAAAATGATTTATCTTTTTCAAAGGGATAAAAGCAAATTGAATCCCTAGACAACCCATTTGATTCAAAAAGCACGGTCTAAATAAAATTTGCTCAAACGAAATCATCAAACCTTTCTTCAGGAAAGTATAATATTTATAACTGATCTAATAAAATTGCTTTTTAATATTTACGAAAACTTTGGGGCGAAATATCTACGGATAGTTTTCTGTAGATGTGTTTCGTCTTACAATTGCTTACTACTTTTTGAAAGTCTTGATTCTTCTGTACTACTACGGAGTTGAGTTGTTAGTCCGGATAAGAATAGCTCGATAAGATCTACTCTCCAACCCTACGCAGTTGGATTAATTGCCATCATACATATTGATAGGCTATTGACCTGTTCATATGTCACTATCAATACCTCATCAAATGCGTTTCCGATGATAATTATCTCTTTAAACGGACCCACGTAAGGACCGACAGACGCATCCCTGTATATTTATTCATGAAATAGACCCTTCGTGTGGGCATTGATGAGTCATTATCGTGAATCAACTCGTTATTATTTCCACAGTCGGAATCTTAGAAATTCACCACGATTAATTGGAGTAGGCAGGCGCTTTTTTCGTCAATCTTGGTAAGTAAATCAATTCAAATTTGAATCCAGAGGTCAGTTTCTCTAACCTATCAAGACTAGAGGTTAGAACAATTTTTCTCATAAGATGCAGAAGACATAACTAAACTAATGCCGAATTCATCCGTTTCTTCAAAGCAACCATCTACGCGTCCCAGTTTATTTAGGCGGAAATTTGCCCCATTGCGTGGATGTTGATGCATCATCGTTGTGAGTCAGGTCATAAAATTAGGGTAGAATTTGATGCCATAAATGCATTTATTTTCATTAATGTACAATTGGGCAGGGGTGGAACAGGATGAGGGGTCTGCTGTTAATGAGAAAGCGGGTAGGTCGATGGAGATGTGAGAACTGTTATTAACTGTATTTCAATCCATGCTTATCTTGGACATGGCTGCCATAGTCAGATAACAGTTGTGAAACTCAGACTGTTACACAATCACGACCGCAATCGCCAACTCGTGACAGCATCTGTGAATAATCAATGGGCGCATTATAAATTTTAGTTTTGAGCTTTCAATTTTCACATTATTACGAATTGATGCTGGTGTTTTTAGTTTCACGTGAATTTAGTGTTGAATAAACCTCGCAAATACGTAACAGAATTTTCAATTTGATTTTATAAAGTGGTGTGGAAAAACTCAATTAGACTCGAAATATATGATCAGACTCACGATGATGACCCATCAACATCTACGCAATGGGTCAAATTTACGAGTAAATAAACAGGGACGCATAGATGGTTGCTTTGATAAAAGGTTTAAAATGAACATTAGTTTAATCATTTCTATAAGAAAAATTAGTTTCCCCTGCATCCACAAATTTGAAGCCTTGATCGGGTAGAGGAGCTGTCCTCTAGAATAAACATGTGAAATCTTACTCTTACCGAGATTCCCTGTAGAAAGTTTCAAATTTCTTCGTGTGATGAGTTCTACATAATAATTTCAAGGGAATTATAATGCATTCATATAATACTTAAATTGGCTTTCTTAATTTTAATTTCTGATTGGTTCTAGTTAGTGGCCTAACTGACTCACTCCGCTTTTGCAAAATCATGGGCCAGCATCGTTTGATTAGCCAAGAGCTGTTACCGCGAGTATTAGGCCTAGCATAGACTTTATTTTAGTGAGACTGTTGCATATGTATAAACAGTTTAAATACCGCATGCATTCAGCTAAAATGAGTGCAGCTGGACGCTTTGAAAAAAGTGTTGTAAGATGTATGAAACCAAATTTGCAAGGGAGAGTACCGATATTATTAGATGTACTTCGAAATAACTGCTCCCTATTGTTGAGATCAGTCAATAACACCGGAAATTATAAATTCAACAATTTAATAGCATGCAAAGTGCAGTTAACAAGGATTACCCGATAGACCAAAGACGGTTACATTTTTAGACGGAGGCCTGCAATAACACGAAAAGGTCTAGTCAGGCTCCAATATATCGAAGTTAGTGTTTGTAGAAGACGAAGACGGTTATTGAGAGGAGTCCTTTAAATCGGGAGTCTCATTTGACCCAGAATTGTTCATCGGCACATTCCTCGGCTCCCCCAAGTCATCTTGCACAACCTGGCGCAAGACCCGTTGCCGTCGTTACTTTGCATGGCGTGTGCGTTGACTTGAACCCGCTTCATCGGTGGAAGAGTAGAACTTGGCCTCCATTGGTCCATGGGTGTGGGCCAATTGAAATTCGCAGATCTTGAGTACTCCGCCATACTGCAAAGCGATCACCCTGGCTGGACACGTCTCACTAGGAAAAAGTAGGTGTGCCAAGTTATGTTTGGCACGTGGGCATTGATAAGTGTGAAGAAGCAAAAGGAGTGACTTACGAGTAGGCACAGCGAAGAAAGACGTAAGTGCATTGAATCACCCCATAGTGCACCACGTGAGGTGTGAATCTGCTCTGTGTGACAACTTCAAAATCCTTGAAGATCCTCAGAAAGTCCGACGCAGTGAGTCCTGGTGTGGGTTTGGTGGCAAACAGAGAGCGGAAGACGCCGTTGGCGAACACGTCCTCAGGCCTGGAAATAGGGAAATTGGCTATGATTGTGGTTTTCCCTCAGCTCATGCACAACGACAACATCGGTAGGTCGAGCAACAGATGATGATACGGCGGATGCGGAGGAAGAGCCACCATTATTGACGCTGCGTCAAAGCAAGTCAATGCCAGCATCACATCCATTGTGTGGAGGCCACTCACACTGCAGCTCCGCCGTCACCTATTTAGAGTTGTCTGCAACGCCCGGGGTCTCCGCAGCTTCTTCCTTGCCACACTCGTGTTTCCTTCTCTTCGGACTGCTTTCAGAGGCTGTACGGCAATTTGTCAATACGAATCGGCAACCGAATAGCTTTAGATAACGCAAGAGTATACCATTTAGCTGTTCAATTGCATAAACGATTAAATTAATCGAAATCTCCTCCCTACTTACAATTTCGTAACCACGAAGGTGCTTCCTGAAATCTTTCCATAAAACATAATAAGTTCGTTTTAGAGCCTGAGCAATGCACGTCCTATCGTCCATGGCGTGGCGTAATAACGACCCACTGTCTTGCTCAACCCTCTTTAGGACCTCAAGGATTGAGGCTTCATTTAAAAAAAGCCCCTCGTCCAAAAACTTCAGACTGCATTCCTATTGGTTCAGGTCACTTTGTGCACACAAACGATTGCATCAGCATTGTTCTCTACCAGTATTAAGTATTAAATGACTACCGGGTATAAATAATATCTCTGTATTTTAATGTTTCGCAAATGACTACTAGTCGAACTACGCTGATAAACACTACTACCCAATTTAAATCAATTTCGTTGTCTGAACTCCTACGAAAATGCAACATTATCTCAAATGAAAACTTTGAAATAAAATAAATCCTTTTGTCGTAGACTTTTTTGGTGACGTTGTCGCGGGCTCGGCATTATATCATGGTTAGTAAGGAACTGAGTTTAAGAAATATTAAAGGAGCACAATTATTTCTCTAAATATGAATAGTGGAAGAGCATTGTGAAAGCTGAAAATTTGCCTATCTATACCCTTATACACCGTCCTAAAATACCAGATTATAATTAATACTAAATAATTGTACATTGCATTGATATCACAAAAGATATCCACGTATTTCTATTCATAGAAATGCAATTTTTAATGAAACTCCTCAGGCTTTCGTCAAAAGAAATCATATAAATTTAAGTAACAGCTATTCGAAGTGCTGCCAAGCCTTTCGTTGAAATAGAAACGAGTTGGATCTAATCTGCAAATTGCCAGCGGTGTACAAGATAGATGTTCATTTTAGAAACACTAATCAAGGCCTGAAGCACCAAAGTGGCACCAACCCTGGTACTCAGGGCAGTTGAGTGACAATATGACGAAGAGAATGACCTACCATGCAGGGACCCCTTTCATGATCGAAGATATTCTTTCCACTGAATCATCTCTCTCGACATGCAGTGAAAATGGAAGGGGAGGCAGTGGTGAGTTTAAGAAGACAAATTGCTTATTTGTTCCATAAACAAATCATTCTTTCCGGTGTTTTGCTTCTAAATTAAATACCTTAATAATTCACTATATCACGGACACAATTCCAAATCGATTTAAGCATGTCAATTATATTTGAATTTTGTAGCGAAATTATGGATTTATCTCCGATTTCTGAATATTAAAAATTAATTTGAGATGTCGAAGTTGAAACGTGGAATTATATTTCAAATTTAATATAAACATGGGTGTTTGCTGCTAATTTGTTTGTTTAAGGAATCGAGACGGAAATATAGATAAAAGTTATTTTGCTTATACATGGAATACGTGTTTAAAAATAAATACTAATCTACTTACTAAATGATATTAATGAAATATTGCATGAAAGCAATTTTACTCAGTCGTAAATAAAGGTCAAATCTTAATCGATTCCTCTCTAATTATAATGGGATATAGGAAAAGACATAGCCAATCCCTTGGAACAAACATTTCTTCTTAATAACTGTGTCTGTTTCAAGAACCTTCTCAGATCTACCACGTCCACACTAATCGAGGCCAGAAGCACCAACGAGGCACCAACCCACTCCGTGGATGCCCCAGTCTCCGGATGCCCCACCACAACGTAAATCATAATCTCCGTCTCGGAAACAACAGTGGTTGCCAGCGTAACCCCGAAGATCCACCCAAGAACCTCTTCAAGATACCACGCAAAGGCACGAACCGCCTTCACCGACTCCCAGCTGAGTGAATTGGAGCGCAACTATGAGGCACAGAAGTACCTCAGTGTGCAGGACAGAATCCAATTGACCAGCCTGCTGAAACTGAATGACAGCCAAGTGAAGACTTGGTATCAGAACCGGAGGTGAGTTAGGTTTGATTTATTCTAGACCCAAGTTCCAAACAATAGACTCAAAGTGACAATTTAAGTTCCTTCCACTAAGTTAATTAAGGACGAAATGGAAGCGCCAGACAGCGGTGGGACTAGAACTGCTAGCGGAATCCGGCAACTTCATGGCGGTGAAACGCATTCTCTAGACAAGTCCCTACTGGGCCCTGCACCCCGCCTCCGAGGCCATCCCAGCCAACATGGAGGCAATGTCGAAGCAGGACCAGTTTCTACCGTAGCTCGATGCCCCTCTGCGACCGTCTAGCATCGCTGAAGCGTCAGAAAAGCTTGATTTTGAGGTCATTTCGGCACTAGATGAGGCGCTGCGACATTTCATCCAATCACTGCTAGCCTCTCACCAATCAGTCAATCATAATGCACTTACGACCACTACGTTGCCTCCTCCTCTGCATTCTATCAGCCAATGGGCGACCTCTTCTCCTACGTCGCAGAATTTCCTCTGATTCCTGGAAATAGCAAAAAAAATTAAAAAAGTTCGAAAGCCCTATTAGACACTTGAATATCATATCAGAGGCTGTGCATGATGGTTTGCATTGTAGCGATTGGTCTCGGGAATAATGACCCGAGTTGGTAATTTCGAAGGTCACAGCGGACACCGCTGGTCCAACCGACCAGACTCTATGCTTGTAAAAACACAGAATGGACATAAATTATGTCGTATTTTCACATTATGCATCGTGTCGTTTGTATTGCTCACCGTCGGTCTCAGACGGCCCGCCAATTCTGCGACTTCCACTAATTAATTGAGATAAAAAGCGTTTGTCAGTCTCAGACCCATGCATGACATTGTATGATGCATAATACCCATAAACTTGCTTGTATGCAACCTTTTTCTAACCAACGATACTTGCGACAGCACTAAACGGACGTTGGAATGTTATTGCAACACTGCCATTAGGCGATTTAAATTAAAAGAAATTAATTTTGCGTCATTTTTAGTTTTTGTTTTCTTTAAAATAAGAGCTGCGGAAAAATTTATCAAACAATATATGATTACAAAGTTGCACCTATGGAAATTGAACTGACTGGCCCATGAAACGAAATAGCGTCTCTATCACTCGCCAGTACGTGCTAAAATCGCTCACACTTACAGGCTTTAAACCCAGAATCACAGAATTTAGCGCCGTACGATGGAACAATTGTAAAGAGATACATCCTTCAATCCAAAATTCGAACGTCACTCGGAGGTGTTCGTAAAGGATAATTTCGTCAACCTTTTCAAATAATTATCTGCATAATTCGTTTATTTCGCTGAATTGTGAGGATTCTGTGGCACTAAAGTAACAGCTGGTCGATTTGAAATCGATACTTATAGCATTCAACTTCAATTGTATCGTTAATACTACTTGAATAATATGGGTACCTTTGATTCATCTCTGATAATGTACATCTTTTAAATTTCATTTAGCAATGCTCCTTTTAGCAATGAAGAAGAAACTATGAAAGTTAATTAATTATTGCTTTTTCTTGTGTAATATTCCTTGAGGGATATCATTTATGCTTTTTTTTCAAATGCATTCTTTGGGCGAAAGAAAGTCACAAAAGTATACGTGGAGATATCCACGAACTGCCTTACTACCCTTTTAGCAGGTCGATTAAGCTGGCTGAGCAAAAATGAACTCCCCAGTTTCCATGACGGTTCCATTTCATCAGTTTGCCTGCAAGCAGTAACCACCATCCTAACGGTAAAATATCACAAATAGAGTCAGGAAATCGGCAGGATGTCAAAACTGATCAAAGAGTACCCACTGTGAGAAGCCCCATGGGTCCACACAGATTTTTCAAAAAAATCAGTTGAATGGCAGTTTGGACTTTCCTATTTTTCAAACACCCACACAAACTAAGATGGGTGATGGTAATTTAGTATTTTTTTTCAAAAAGGCGTTTAATTCGGCGAACACCTTGGAGTTCGCTTGGTTGTCCATGTATTCTCAGCTTTGGCTTAAAAATATCTTTCAGCAGATTCAAACATATCCCATATGAGCAAATGCATCTATGGTATTCATTAATACGATGCGTGCAAGTGAGTTCTTTGTGTATTTTATAGGACTCAAAAGTAATGTTGAAAATTGAGCACTGGATGACTATATCGGACCTGTTATTCAATTGCATCCATTGGGGATTACAACCCACCATTTCTCACAACGCGTTTCCATACCTCACAGTCATGTGATTAAAATAAAAAAAATAAACAAAAATTACAAGGAAAATAATGCTTGTAGGTAGTCGTTTAAAGACAGTTTGTCTAGAATCCATAATATCCTTACCTATTTACATGTAAAGTCCACGCTTGTAATACTAAAGCTCCTTTTAAAAGGTTTTTTTGAAATGAAAGAGTTGGCTTGCAAAGTTATCGACATGTTAAGTTGCACTTCATCAATTTTTAAGGTATCTCGATTCCCTTGCTATTGACTACAAGGTATTTATCAATACTTTTAACTTACCCCAATTTAAAGATTTTTAAGAGGTTTTTCGTCTGCGAAAGTGTTATTTTTGGAATTAATATTTCTAGAATTCCTAAATGCTATCAAGCTCATTGAAATCCTCTTGAAACGGGGTTTTTAAAATTAAAGACGAACATTTGATTTTCTAAGGAAAAGGCAGTTCATTGGGGCCTTTTTGCGTTATTATTAGATTATTTGATTCGCTGTTCACATCTATGCACAAAAATGTAATGGTTTGTTCCAGCTTTTAGTAAAATTATGAGGTTTTTAACATATTTTGAGTTAACGAGGTATTTAGCGCCGTACAAATTTAAATAAATAGCTGACAATTAATATGATTTGCTAACGGTTTTTAGCAGTATTTAAATGTATCAGAAAAGCAGTAAAGTATCAGAAAAAGATAGATTGTAAAAGCCAATCTTGGCGGCGTGGGTAGACAAACCTAATATATCATATTCAAATATAACCACTCCAATCCTTTGCCTGACTTCCGAGTTGACTCATACACCTTCGTGTTCCTAAACCACATAAAACCGCTTGCCTGTTCGACTGCTAACAACTTGACACCTACGCACTTTAACACACAGCATTAGTCTTCCAATAAGTGTACTCATGAGCACGTCTTCTCTTCTCCCTTCCGAAGAGAGAACATCTTATAATGGGTAGTTAATCCATCTTCGAAAGAATCTAGAGCAAATGCATCTGCGGTAGTTATCAATGACGTACATCACCGGGAGATGCTTTTCTGTTTTTGACCTTTGACGGCATGTCAAACAAGAACATTTTATAATATTAACATCAATTTACGAAACTTTAAACCCACTAGAACCAATTAACATCCCCATTTGAAATGCGCACCAGGTTTACCATTTGCGAAGTAACGAGATTTGACATTGTTGGATGGTGTTAGTTTTAGCGTTTAGGGATTCGCAACCTACGTTTGCGTTTCGAGAAGATGTATTTTAAGGCAGTAATTTTTTACAGTTGGGGCAATACGAAGCTTTTGCACCTTTAGTATAAAACTAGACGCCAATGTCATTAGTGTTTTCATTTAACTGCTCTCTTGCGTCATTATAAGAAATCGAATAACGACGTCATTCCTGCACATTTTCAAATTAAAAGCAGCATTTTGTTTCTACTTAAATAATTTCAAAAAATTTTCATGTTTCGACATTCATGAATTGGATGTCATTTATAGCCCATATTTCGATCATTAAATCGAAACAGGGTTCTTGGGGACTCGGATAATAAACTAATTTTGAAATGCTTTTAAAAACAATTAAATGACAATTCTGTTCGATCAGGCTCTAAATGTGGAGGGGGACCAATTACTGATGCTATACATACTTCGTTTTATTTGATGTCATCGTTATCCAGGACGCAACAAGCGGTGTTGTATTGTGAGCATTTTACTTTCCCCTAAGCTCATTCATCGTTTTATGGAAGATTATTGATCCACAGGCCACATTAACAATACCTTGTTATTTATTTTTTTCGTCAAATTATGAAAACGTGAAAGACACCTTTTCGACCACAATTCAATAGGAACGCAGTTTGACATTGCAGTTGGAATTTCTGTTAAAGCCTTTCCTCTATACACTATAAGACAATTCCATCATAGCGATGTCCCATTCCTTCACTAAAAACGTCAAATAGTGCATCATATTTTGGTAATATCATAGGCCTGAAAGACCTACCAGAAATTACAGGCTATTACTAACTTTAATGCTGTAAAATGGTCCAAATGGACATAGGTACAAACAAACGGTGCACATGCTAGCAATTAGTATGTTCAACTCTCTGTCACCCAAGTTAATAATCATAGAACGGGTATTCATGCATTCTACGAAATAAATTATTTTCACATATTTTGCGCAGATAAGAGATTATTTATTGGAATAATGACTCAAAATTTCTCATCCATCTACTATGGTATAAAAATAGTATATACCGTATTTTCACTATATAACCAAGGAGTGGTTTTCAGGCATATTATTAGTTAAAACGAAGCGGTGATTAGCACCTAGTGAGTTCTAGCGTTCGCTTATAGCTTTTTTTCGTAATATGATATCAGCATTAGTTATCGTGCCAAAGTATGAACAGCAACCGGTTGATCAGATCGAAATATTTGATTGAGGCAATAATGTAATGCACCCACGCTCAATATATCTTAGTAACCAATCTTGCAAGGTATACCTTTCAAATTTTTCTTTTAGAAAACTCAAATATTTTAAATGTAGAATTGTCTGTTGGTCATCAAATAAATTAACCTTTCGTAAAACCAAAAAGTGCCTGTTTTTCCTACTTCCAAAAAATGGAAATGCGATTTCTTGGGTCAAATTTGGTACTAATATTGTTTGGGTGGCTATTGCTTGTAGTATGAATACTGGGAATATTTGGGAATTTTGAGCTAATTTTGGATTAAAAATTGAAAAGAAATTAAATAAAAGCTGTTTCTACTGAAAAGTTATGTACTTCTTTGAATATTTGTTAGCATGTTTACCTATGTAATAAGGGCATAATGTAAGAGCCAATTTTGGCGGCCTGGCTAGACAAGCCTAATCTATCATATTCAAACAATGCCTGGCTAGACCATCATCAGACTTCCATACCCCTTTGTGTTCTTAGACCACATAAACCGTTTGAGTGTATCACTCACAACACACCTGATACTTACACACATCTGCACACAGGCCCATACACCTCGTTTTCTCCCTCTGGGAGTGGGGACCATCTGTTACATATAGAAAGCGGTTATGCGCTCTCAAATTTATCGAAATGTTCTCGCTCTATAGGCGACCAATGAAAACAAAAAGGCAAACAAAAAATATCAGCCTATTGAAAATGGGACTTTAGCAAATAGAACGATATAATTTACATCTTATTTTGTCAAAATATTATTAAAAGTTAGCATCATTGAAATTCATTTGTTTAGGGCTGTGTAATTTCTACACTATGTTAGCGTTCTTCCACAATGACTAAGAATCAACAATGTTAAGTATGGTAAAATTGTAGGTTGCCTTAATCGAAATTTGAAAACGACAGGTTAATAACGGGCTAATATATGTTATCGAGGTTATGCGGGATTTCCCTTTAGAGCGAAGAAATTAAACTCTTGCCGCCCATTTTCATGTAAATTACGACGGAAACACAATTGGCGATTTTCATAATTTTTTAACAAATGTCACAAGCAGATATAATTTTTACCAAGTTGATTTAAAACTAGTCACTGTTCACTCTTCTCTGCAACACAGCTCACTACAATTCTCTCTCATGTTTGATAGTACGTTATTCCTTCTCATGTGAACCCTGAAAAATATAATCGCATCCCAAAAATCAAGTCCATATTGTGAAATTCAATAAGTCGATTTAACTATTGAAGCTGAGAATGCTCGGTAATATCTTTCTAATGGCCTACAACACCACGTTGCTTGCGTAAGCAAAAGCTGTCGCATTTAGAGCACGAATCTCCAGGTTCGGAGGAATTGCACCACCCACCTCCAGAGCGCCTCGGCTGTGGTAGAAGCGTAAGTGACGAAGTAGTGCTTCTAGCGGAACTTCGAATCCCATGTCGAGACAGCAAATAATCACGTGTTTTTCAACGGGAATCGCAGCCAAGAGGTGTTGAAGAATCCTGACCTCTTCTTCGGTCGCTATACTATTTAAGATGTCACTCAAGAACAAAAAACGAGTTTTTCGAACGATCATCTGAAACATATCTTGTGTCAAAGGTAAGGTAAGTAGGCTGATCATTCGGTAGTACTCCCTGTCTACTACGCCATGTAGTTCACGCACCCCGACCAGAAGATCGCTTCGAGTGTCCACTTCAATCATGTCTGGCTCATAGAAAGCCCGTATTCTAGCTCTTCGTCTATTTTCTAATTGCTGATCTTGAAACACTTCATCAGGGTCACCGACGTATGAGAAAAGTCGACCCAACGTTCTGAATGTCAGATTGAAGGCACTGTCGACGAACATCCTAATCAAATCCGCGTTCAGACATTGAAGGTTTTGCAGATGCCCGTGCATGCGCCTGGCATTGCGAATCTTCTCCGCGAAAAGTTTTTGCTTGTTTATTGCGACGGCGAAATTCTCCATGTCTGGTATCTCTAGGAAGTTGATTATTTGATGAGCACTGTCGATTGAAATTATTCTTCTATATCTCTCATGTGAACCACTCTATAAGGGAGATGTCAGGTCAAAAGCATTTTTTGCATCTAAAAAATTTAAGGATAGCACCATGGCTTACCATAGCTGAACTTGCCAAAATAACTAAAGAATAACAAGGTTTAACTTGATTAATGATAATCTTGCAGATTACAACTCATTTGAATTTACCCATCTCAACAAAATTAGCAATTTGAAGTGATATCTGTTTGTGAGTTTTGAAAATTACCATGGCGATGAATTTAAAAATATAAATATGCTGTAGTATAGAATAGTTGTTGGTACCTCTGTCTACCAAAGAATATATCATACATCGGAATTTTTCGTAGTATAATATTTGGTAGGCCTTTTAGGCCTACGATAATAAAGAGAAGTACGGGCTTCTGGCACCGAGAAGTGTTGCAATAAACCTGTAAACGAGAGTACAGCAATATAACCATATAGCTGTGAATCAAATATCATTAAACACTAAAGTACCAAAAATTCGCAGTTCCATTTTGTTTATACCTGATAAAAGAGTATTTATTTTTTTTAAAAATATCATTGCAAGTGTACAAAAACTAAATGTCGCAGAATAAAATTGCTTTGTAAATATACAGTAAATATACAGTAGATATACAGTAATATACTGTATAATATTTACACGAAATGCCAACCTTTCAAGATGGGTAACTAAGATCTAGCGAAAGAGCCTGCATCGTGTTATTGACTCTATCAAATATAACGATCAGTATAAGCTGATGATGTACTTGCATTCGTTTAATAAGGAAGAGCCGACACCAGATAGGTCAAAAAAGGCAAATATTTACCCATAAATAAAATCATTAGCACACCAGATGCTAATCGCTGCTCAGTCTTTACGATTAATGAGACTTCGTACTCTTCCTTGGTAAAATTTGTAAATACGGTATATGCTACTTATGTATGCGAGTAGATGTATGAGAAAGTTTGTGCCAATCTTTCAATAAATAAGCCATAATCTGTGAAAACTGTGTGGTATTGCTGTAGAAAACAAATCATACAATATAATGAATGTATACTTTTCTATGACCATCAAATTTCATGACATTGAGTTGCACACGAAAATTTGGAGCAAGTGGTGCATTTGTTGGTACCTCTGTCTACAAGAGAATATATCACACATCGACATTTTTCGTAGTATAATTTTTGGTAGGCCTTTTAGGCTTACGATAGTAAAGAGAAGTACGGCCTTCTGGCACCGAGAAGTGTTGCAATTTTTATGGTTTATAGGCGTAAGGTTAAAGTCGGAACTGCCAATTTTGATAGGTTAATTGGGCTCGTTTAAGGAGAATCCATTACCCCGTTCACAAATACCTTTGTATATGCGCCAAACAGACCGGTGTGCGTACATGAAAATTTGTTAAAAATCTCTCGACATGGGGTCACCATGAATATTTATCCGTTGGTTGGGCAACGATAAGTAGAATTCATTGCGGCGTGAACTTTAGGGTTTAAACCCTTCGCTAACTAAATCCAACTTGAATGAAAGCTATATTCTTTAAACCTTCAATATACTTCCTTTAACGTGGTGTAATAAAATGAACGAAGGATGAATCAGAGGCCGCATAAGCATTGTCAGCATAGCGGAGAAGTAGCAATTAAAATTCGACTTCTTTAGAAGCGTCGCTTCGGCACCATTTTCACCAACTGTTGAGTAATGCCTTCTGCCTGGCTTTTATCATCGAGAAATATAATGACATTTGATGGCAATGCAAGGGAGGTCGGAATGATCAGAAAATCCAGAATTCAATCAGCATAGGCATTTTTTGGAAAACTTGCCCTTATCAATGCCCCTAAGGTTTGGTTACGTCGAGAATGGATGCATATTATAAGTTTATCTACTAATCCATTTTAAAAAATTGATAATGAAGCAACGGCTTTAACGAAGACGTTGCCAAATTACTTACCGATAAGGCTGTAATCGAAGGCCACAAGTATGTTTGATCGAAACTAATCAGTTCGTCGAAACGCCACAAAGATGGACTTTATTTGTGCCAGCCAATTGTACTATTATACTTCAACCTTAACTACGAAAGGTAAATATTTTGACTGTGTTCATTTGCCAATCAAAGCAAGGCCGCTGCCGATTTCGAAGGCAGAATGCACGTATGGGTTAATCTCATGTGGAATACATGATATTTGGTTCACCGTCAATACAATTTCTAATTTCTGAACAAAACCGAACTTTAGAATTTGAAAAATAATTGCTTCTCTAAAAGTGATTGAATGAATACATGGTTTAAAAAGCATTTAGAGTAACGCGTACGGGACTAAAAAGTATCGCTTGCGTTGACGAACAAGTGAAATGTTAGCTTACTTAATAAGTTGCCGTCAGATTATTCTAGGGACAACATTCGATTGCATGGATTGAAACTTGCTCCATGATGAATTTCCCGATAAAAACTCTTGAAAAGCGAAGATATAAGGTAATAAATGTGGCTCAAATACGGTGTACAAACTTACTAGTCGACGAATAAAATGTTAAAGTTGTATTCATGTTCTTTGCAAGAATCAATTTTTACAAGTCATCATCATCATTAACAAATGGTAACAGTTCTTTGCAATTTAAAGAAACAGTTGGTATTAATGCGTCCATCGAAACGTTAGGGTAGCTCTTACACTGCTTTTTGTTATTTATTTGACGCTTTCGTTTATACGTTGTATCCAAAGGAATACTTTTAATTTTCCCCAAGAAGGACTACCTGCCCCGTATACGATGCCCCCGATCTCACAGGGAGAAAAGTGGCTTGCCAGTAAAATTATTAGAAGCCTGACAATTAAGTAGTGCACTCATATGATTTCATAGAGATTGTCGTTAGTGAGTTCGCTTAATATTACTTTCTTCTACACGACTATTCAGCGTTAAATGGGCAGTGTTTGCAAAGTGAAGTCTGCCGGAAGGTTCACTGTGGAGGATGGTTTGTTGTAGTTCTAAGTTCCACCAATCTAGGTCTCGTGATTTACCTACAATACCAATTGTACTCTCCGTACAAAGCAAAACATAAGAAATTGCAAAATAGTATTAATATTAAAAATATTGAATGTGAAAATGTTCAAAATCATTAACAGTAATACGTATGGAACTTAAAACATCTGTCGCTTTGACAAAAAAATGAAAATATTAGCCAACTTACCAATTTTCAATCAGATTATTTCCAAGACAGCATGCAATTGCAATGCCCTGCTTATGAGAGCATGACAGTGGCTAACTTTTATTGCGAACTAGAATGGAATTAGTTTCATGGGTTATATATATATGATCAAAATCCTAGCGAAAATGAAATATGAATAAGAAAACATGTCAAAGAGCGATTTGGATTTTTTTCAGACGCCTATTCACAAGGCAACAATTTTCCGAGTCCAGATATCTCTCCAATATATAGAAGACGACAATGACCAGCTTTAATGTTGAACATGTTACAATTTCGTAATGGATAAAGCAGGGGATTTGGCACTGTTTTTAGACGCTCATTCAAGAGGCACCAATCTTTCAACTTTAGAGATTTAGCCAAGTATTTGGTAATGCCTTTGACCAGTTATAAAATTTAAAATATTTTCAATTTCTTAAAGGATAAAGCGGGATGACATGCTCCATGTATAAGGCTAGTAGAATTTACGCGAAATTGGGAAAATTCGAGTTTAGTAGGGTTTCATGAGCAGCAAGGTTCTTCGTGTGAGCATCAGCTTCAGGCTCTTTAGTAATCTACCCGGTTATATCGATATTCTTCTCGTATCCCAAAAACGCTGTAATTATCTCCATACCTGAAGTGCACACAGGTGCCAAATGAGCGAACCACTACACATAGATGCTGCTAAAGGTAACTCACCCGATCCGCCGATGTGAGCAGAAGCATCTAGAGCATTTATCTGTCCTATGCATCAATGAAGATATTCTTTGCCTTTGCACAGGTTATCTAACACTTATCTAGCAATAATTAGCTATTTGAAAAGAACAGGCTAAACCAAATAATATGCTCATTTCATATAGCTTACTAAAATAATTTTAATCCGTCAAACGATTAAACAGAAATTAAACGAATTTACACCTGAGGAATGATTTATATAATCCAAAATGGCAGAGTTGAAATGATTTATTTCCCTGTGCGGAAACATCTAGCCATGCTGGGGTACAATCCTAAGAACAAATTGCTCAAAATGAGTGTCTATACCAAACTGTCATGGAATTCTACGGCCTTTCCAAAACGAATTCACCCTTTACTCTAAAAACGCTTCTGCTACTGCGAGTTGATTTTTGTTAAATAGTTTAAAAAGATTGACTCAAAATGAATTATTTATCTGCTTTTCAGTAAAAGTAGACCATGGGGTCTTTCATAAGTGAAATAGTGACTTAGCTTTTTTGGTCTAATGCCGTTTGGTGATTAGCCGATGGCGCGGTAAGTGGTGAGGCTAACCTGGAAAAGGTGGCGGAATCCCCGCGAAGAGCCATTTCACCGGCACTTGTCAAACACTTCCAAACCATTTTAACCCGTGGGTGACCACACTTTGCGGAGGATGGACTCCGCCACCCGGGCTCTGTAGGACTAGTGAAAGGGATAACCGTGCCATGTCCAGCCGACCGCAGATCACACCCCTTCCGTTCCCCAAGCACTTGAGAATTAATATCGTGTGTTTAGCAAAGATTTCTCTGCAAGGCAGTTTTTTGAGTTGCAGATAAAGGAGACAGATGGGTTTGCAAAAGCTGCACTTACCAAGGACTGAAGTTCAAAATTATGAGTAAAACTGCTTGCAATGTGATGCTCAAGAAGACTGTTTAAAAATACTTGGTTTATTAGATGAAAGATACCGCTCTTCCTCTTTTACCTACTAGAAGAGGATCATCCAGAACGGATAATAAAACCAACCAAGTAGAAGTTCAAGCAGGATATTTAGCTGCTAGAATCGAATGAAGAATAATACCTGGAATGGTGGTAGCTATTTCGAAATCAGGAGCATATATTCCGAACACCACTGAACGAATGTCAATTCAATGAAACATCAAGATTTTATTTGTAAACACTGAAACATGTTAATCAGAACATTGTGCACGTTCGCTAGAATATCTGGTCACTGTTGAGTTTGGAAATGCATCAAGAAGTGCTTCGACTTTTTATGCTCTGTGCTAATAGACGATTTCACATGTAACACCAATACGCATATCATCGTATGCTGCTGCTCTTTGATGAAGCCAAATAAAAACGTCTCCGTCAACGACGTAATTGCACCGTAGCTTAGTCAAAAGACTATAAATTATTCAATTTAAATGACCAATTTTATTGGTTGCAGCAATAGATGCATCCTTTCGACCAGCAAAGGTCAAATATTAGCAAAATCACACAGTCGTTTGGCCTTCCGCTTCCGATTTTCAGCTGAAATGACGAGCTCAAGTCCTGAAATCCAGAGACCAGATGAATTTGCCAATTCCTCCATCGTAAATCTAGAAGAGACTCGATGCTCGGTTCTTCAAGTTGAAAAATATAAGCGAAGCATAGAATCACTTAACTAGTTCCAAAAGCACACTGTTCGTACACTTGTAGATAAATGCAACACCGCGAAGCTTTTAGGGAATTTCACGGTGGTTGACGGAATTTGTGCGGAAAATGCGCGAGTATATGGATGACAAGAGTGAAGTGGAGTTATTTATTCTACTGGGGCTAGGGGACAACTAAACTGTCTTCTGTCGTCGCGACTCGACTGATCGTGAAAGCAGTGCGAGTCGAGGGCACGATGAAGAAGATGACGAAAGATAGCACCATTTATCCTTGTCGAGGTGGCCCGACATTCGACCCCAACCTTAACCCTCCCCTAAATATTCAGAATGGAACTTTTTATATTTTTCATCCTGTTACTGGTAGTATGGTGAATAACTATCTGGTAGATTCAATCGATCGTTTATTTCTCCTGCTGTTCTGTTTCTCTGGTAAGATAGTGATTCAAAGAAAAAAGTGAAATGCGTTTGATGGGGATGAATCTTTAGTTTGAATAGCAATTATTGACCCTCCCTAAATCTGATCCCCTTAACCTATTTGTCATTTGTCAGTAAGGTGTCATACACTAATTAAGAATTGCAACTTTGATCTGCCAGCATGCTCAATTGACGGGGATATCAATCTCTTGACTCTTTCATTGCCAAGTTTCATAATATCCTACATCCATCCATGCACGCCGCAACAGTGAGCCAGGGTGGAGGTAATAACAAATTTTATTTCCTGCTGGGCTTGGTTTTCTGACGTCTACTAGAGGTCAACGATAACTCAAGTAGTTTTTAGTTACCGGGGTTTTATGAAAAAGGGTGCTTTCGAAAAATCTTTTAGTCTCCGCTCAAATTTTTAATAAATCAAAAAGTGAAGAAATGTTAGATTAATTAAAGATTTAATTGTCAATACACTTACCTAGATTGTCCATGAACTCATTCTATGTTATCACAATTTATTCATTAATGTAAAGTCTTTGTTTTTTTAAATAACTCGCAGATATAATTTTCTACCCCTTCCTCCACCGTTGCTGAGTTGAGTTTTGCATCAGTTAATTTTGAAACCTATAGTAGTCTAAAGAAGCAGTGTCGTGCATTGTACTGACAGATCATAGACCCTGTTCCACAGATTTGTGGATCACTAATTTGATTGCCTCTAGTAGTTTGGACAGAAGATAATTGTGCACTTACATACCTAATATTCAAAGGTGAGAAACACAAAACCGGGGTTTTTCAGTTATAGTTAATTGTTTGTAAATTGTGACTGTGTACTGAGTTTACAACTCGAATAGGTAATTTTACAAAACGCGGATTTCTTCAACTAGCCTCTATGGAAAATGTAATAAATAATTTTCACATTTATGGCCTTACTGAGCTAGGGCAGGCCACATATTGAGAGTGATTTGAACAAAATAATTGGAGGCAAATTCTGCATTGGGATGTACCTCATTCTATCTATCCGATTAGGTGCATTAATAAGGAATCACATGCACTATTATATAACACTATTTTTGGCAGGCTTTTCTGGCAGAGTATAGCGCCAAAAAATGTTAGCCTAGATGGATTAGAAATTTAAAATGGTTAAATTTCAGGCATACCGTATTAAAGCTCTCTTCAAAAATACCTTGGGATGCAAGAGTAGAGTTGCAAATTAATCTGCATGTTAAACAAACTCGATTTATAAAATTAGCACTTCGCGAATTGTTATTTTGTTGAATACAAATTAGTCATTAATTCTTTTACATTTTTAATGACGGCATTTATTGCTTCAAAAAAGCCCGAAATGGCAAGAATTCATTTACTTATGCTTTTTACCTGAATATATTTCTTCTGTCAAATTTAGAGTTGAATATATGAAAATGCAATAACTACTATTTCTTCTAAATAAGTACTTGGAAGTACGATATCCAGTCTGCCTTCCTAAACTGAACAAATTGCAAAACGATACATTAAAACTGTCTTGCAGAAAAAATGCACTTATTTATTCTTTACACTATGAATCTCGTGACCCCAAAGTAAAGACACTCTGTGTAAACTAGTGCAGCACAGTGGTGCTCACTACTTTGGATGAAGATTCTAGCCAGCCTCTCACTCTCATTCTTTGATCAGTTTTGGGTTGGCCTATGTGGCCTTTGTAATTAAAGAAACAACAGCCCACGATCTTCTGCAATGGAGAAAGTTAACGTCTAAAGCCAAAGAAAAAATTAATGTATAGCCTTTGTAATAACGTGAATTGCATAGTGGCTGGAGAAACTAATGCACAATACATATAATAGGTATAATTTTAAATAAAATATCTATCGAGTTCTGTGCATAATCTTAAATTGTGTAGCGGCCTGACGTTACTTGTACTTTTTTGACGGCCAAATAAAGAGCTTGTCCTTTGGCTAACACAAAGCTTACCAAACCTGGCCATCTGACTCCCCTGTAGCCAAATCACACTGGGTCATTCTCCTCTGTTCCTTTGTCACAAAATGGTTAGTGCTTAGGCTTAAGAAGAAATTGTCTAAACAACAGTACATGACATTCTACAATCGAGAATCTTGAAGCCTATATTTAAAGAACAATTATTTTATATCTGTTGTAATAACTTGAGTTGCATGATGTCTCAATAAATTAAAACATTATGTATGTAAATGTTTCATTGTAAATAAAATCTACATATCGAGATTTGTTGTTCTATTTTAATTTTGTATTTTTGGTGGCCTGACCTAACCTATACTGTCTCGACAGTCCAATAAATATCATGGTCTCAGGCTCACACAAAGCCTACCACACCTAGCTCCCGCACTCCCCTGTAGAAAAGGCATTCTGAGTCATGCTCTTCTATTGCTTTGTCACAATCGTTCTTGCGGGCACGCAAGAGGCTTGATCCACTGTAGAAAAAATGCACGATTTTACAATTCTGCACTGAAGGAAATGTCTTTATATATATATTCTTTATTTTGTTACTTTCAGGAACGCGAGCTAAAGACCTACATTGTGAGAAATGTTAGCATTCGGTAGTAGCACACTACAGTTTAAGATTAAGAGGAGGTTATTGGAATGCAGCAGGGAAACGCCTTCGATTAACATTAATTAACATTAAGATAGATCTTCTCACATTGGCAGTTGGTGTGAGTTCCTCTTAGCAGTAACCACGGTGGTTCAATTATTTGTTGTCTGCGTTCTTTTTATAAGTGGGTGTCCTGATCTTGTTTGTGGACACGAAGGAAATATCGATCTAACCGATACGACGACGAGGGAGCCTGCCGAGCGAACGCAATCAAAATCGATAAAGCCTCCATTTAAGCGAATTTACACAAATGTATTTGTTTACACCCTCACGCTTGAAATTTTTGAAGTTATTTGACTGAACAAAACGAT
>JAQIVA010000017.1:0-23594 GCA_034697525.1 Lithobius microps | reverse complement strand
TGTCGGTAGTGGAGTTCGAACCACGCCAGCTTGGCTGACACGTATTTGATATAAGAGGCGATCACTACTTCCAAGGACTTCATTTACACCTCCATTCACTCAAAACTGAGGTGTTTGAGTATTTTTTTTCTTGCTTTTTCTGTTTCTTTTCCTGGATTTTTCAATTTTTGCAGGACTTTTCGATCTCGACCTGCTTCGTCTTTTTGGAATTTTACGTTTCTTGATCTGACAGATCACTTTTTCGCATTTCCTATTCGAGACACCGGCTGGTGATTTCGATCGTGATCTCGATCGGGATCTTTTCCTCTTACGTCCCAAACTTTTCGAAGTACTGGACTGGACCGCTTTACACACAGGACAACCGGGGTCACACAGAGACTTCATGGTAATGACTTATTTCGTTTGTAATTTTTTTTTTTGAAAAAAGAATTCCTTTGTGATTGGTATCGTTATCTATTTTTTTTAAAAGAAGAAATATAAGCCTTAAGAAATCCCGATTTTTGTTTAATGGATAGTTGTCGGTCTAGCGATATCGGTGAAATAATTTCTGCCTACGAAATGTCCTCGCGAACCGTAATTCGTATATCTCGGAATTATCACTTACCCGAGTATTATCACTTGCAAGACCATTCGCTCAGCGTCAAAGAGGTTTTGTGCTTCATCTACGGATTCCAATTCGATAGGGTGTTTCACGTGCGAATCGATAAAGCCGGACCGTGGGTCTTCGATGATTCGTCCGGCACCACTTACTTCAAACTCACGGCGACCCCCGTGTTTTTTAAGTCCAAGTATGGAGGAGACGTTCTACCGATGCTTTACTTCAAACGACTCTTGAAAAGAGTGATATTATACACCAAAAATAAATTTAGGAACGTGACATTTAGCGGGATCGAAGTATGATTGTTTTGAGAAATGGTATAAGAGGGAAACGACGTCTAGCCTTTTGGCATAAGAAAGAAGGATGGTTCTTGATGCCGTGACTATGTTCGTAACCAGCTCGGGAGCTTGCGACGTTAGTGGTCGATACATTCCTTCCGAAATTTGCATCGCCATCATCTGTAAAATAAAAAACTACTTGGGATTACGCAGAATCGGCGGGACTCGTTTCGAAAAACACCACAGGGCGTGTTGTTCGAAGGACGAAGTTCAAAGATATTGCCGCTTAAAGATATTGCGACGGTTTAATCGGAAGTTTTACGATTATCTCAAGAATTACAAGTCCAGGTGGCCGGATTTCGAAACGTGGAAAATCGTGGTGGAGGGTAATGATTCGTATGTCCGTACTCTGGTTAATAAGATTCCGCAAGAAGTAAAACAGCGAATCAAAGTTACAATTTTCGAAGACGTTGGGATGGTGGCGTTCGATCACGTGCCGGTTTACAGTACTATGAGATACGTAAATGATAAACACGTGTGCACAGGAGAACATTGGAACGGAAAAGTTTGTCCCATGGCTAAAGTATTGTATTTTAGACAGTGTTTCATAAAGAAACGATTAGTTTGAATGTAGTCAACGTGTTATAAATAAAATAAAACCAATATAATCTTTAAAAACACTATGTCTGTAAACAGTGCCGGAATTTACAAATCACATTACGTGATTCGTTCCTTATTAGCACTTTTTTGTGAAACAATCAAATATTGACGATCGTAAGAGGAAATTAATGTAAGGACCAAACACTGGTAGCGCTAGGGAGGGGATAGGGAAATTATATTACTCAATGGTAGTCAAAAAAACATTACGTCTCCACACAGTAGGCTATTTTTGTTTACCCACCAATGGCCAACTGGAAGTGGCAGCTCCTTGTGCCAGTGAATATCATATTGGGAATTTGTATGGAGCTTTGGGTCTTTTCAAATTTTATTCAGTGTACTCCAAGCGTTGAACTTGACAATTTTTGCAAATTGTCTACAAAGTTATAGCCTTGATTTGTGGTCTGTTGACAAGAAAAGAAGTTGGTTGAGAACTGACAGTTTTAAAACACAATACGTAACCATAACAGTAATGTACATGTTAATATTATAATGAATAATAATAATAATAATAATTTTCTATAGTCTGTGTAGTCTCTAGTCTACGTGTAGCTGTAAATCCTTTTTCCTCAAAGTCTAATTGCCCTTAAAAGTCCAAAACAACATGCAAGTTTTGCTGTGTCTATGTTAAAAATTCATTTCAACCATTTTCCAAACAATCGGTTACTGAGGCTAAAAAGGAGACGTATGTTTTCTGAAAACCAATGATAGATTTAGTGTCTGAGTATTGCCACTTTTGGTGCATGGAGTATGTGTAAATAAAAACACTGGAGACCAAGTAAATAATACGTCCAGCTGTAATCGCTTTATTAAAACATTTTTTTAAAAAGAGATTAATTCGAATGTTTGGATAGTGCGGCAATCAACAAGTTATAGATATTTGTCCACACATGTAACGGCCATCCACCCAACCACTGCACAGATGCAGACCACTATACCATAATTAATTGGAGTTCGCACTTCTTCTGTGATGTTCGTTGCAAGAAAACGTAAAAACAAAAGTAATATAAACACGATGACAGGCAAGAGAGATTTAAGTCCATTTAGGAAGGATTTGAATTTGACGTAAATTTCTGTTTTCCATAGATTTTTCTGAAGATGACGAATGGTGGCCGATCCGCCTGCCTTGTAGACCTGAGATTTTACAACAGGTTTTTCGTCCGATGCCTCATCGGCACTCAGGTTCAAGAACGACGGTAGTGGTCGTCGTTCCATTGTTGTTCTCGAAAGTCAATTGTTGCAAGAAAATTCCCTTTTTTTTTAACAAAAAAATATAAGTTGTCGTCTATCGATTGGTTATTATTTTGCCTGTCCAATTGTTAACACGTCGAGAATTTTATTGGAAACGTTGATTAAAGTCCCCGGCAAGAAAAACGATACGGCCAGTGTCACCAGGACACAAAAGGCCAATAATATCCCGATACTAATTTCAAAACTCTGTATAATTATAATGGCAAAGAGCACGGCACCAGTCGCTAAGGCAGTGTACGTACCCAGTCCATATTTATTCTTAGATAAATTCGCCAATTGTTCTTCGACAATGCTTTGACTGAACACGTTTGCGGGATTATTTGACATGGTGT
Organism: Lithobius microps; assembly: GCA_034697525.1. Taxonomy (NCBI): domain Eukaryota; kingdom Metazoa; phylum Arthropoda; class Chilopoda; order Lithobiomorpha; family Lithobiidae; genus Lithobius; species Lithobius microps. The sequence continues at coordinate 20,478 of JAQIVA010000017.1, read as the reverse complement.
TTTTTTTTAAACTCAAAATTTCATCACTTCGAATCATGTTTTTTTTTATTCTCTATTCTTATTAGTGCCGTCCTTAAAAAAAAAGCCGCATTACGCATTTTTCGACTATGGTAATAGCAAAAAAAAGGTATGACCAACTATAAGTGTTAAGATGTAATAATTTACAGGAGCTTCAACTAACCTGGTCCCTGCCCCATCTCTCTTTCCCCACCCTACATTTAACATTCGATGTTGAGTTGTCACCCACTTAGAAATATAAGCGTGCTTTTCGCCACCGTGAAAAGAATTAAAAACAAAAAGTACGAAGGGAAGAAAACTACACACCCTCTCCCTCTATGGAAAATTCAATCGTTGTTGCACGAAAGATCATGGGTAGGATTCCCGTTCACAACGCTTCGTGGATCGTTGGTAACGTTGAATTGAAATATCTTCCTCGATGTTTATCAACCTGGGACGTTGCTCTGTCTCAATTATACAAAAGCAACGGTGTTTTGATATACGATAGTAACGGTCCCGTGTTGCCGGAGGAAATTCTGGCTTTACTGATTCCAAAGTGTGCCTTTATTTACTGTAACTTACCAAAAACAGAGTTTGCTCGGTTCGTTGTGTCGAATGTTTTCAGACACCATTCCAAACAATTCGTACGCAAGTTTCTACAATCTCTAGAAATTTCTTTACAAAACGAGGACGATTTTACCTACTCGCCAAAAAGTGACACTATTCAACTTGATCTACCCTCTTTCACGAGTTAAGAGAAAAATAAATTTAAAAAAAAATAAATGGAAATAATCTCGGACGGATAATGTTTCTTTAAAAAAAAACTACGCACTTTTGAAGTTGCGATGAATCCGAATGAACATTTTTTCCAACAGTTGCAGCTCGCCCAGCGAGAACTGTCTAATGTGGGTCCACAGAGTGGAGAAACCCAACCGCCAGCAGAAAACGAATCGATGGAGGAGAATCGAAACGAAGCAACAGAGAATTTCAATAACAGAAACGCGACCTCCTCCGCTATACCAAACTACGTACTAATGGACGAAAACAGGAACGTTTCGGCGCCTCAGATTCAAAACGTTCGCCAGGAGTCGCAGGCAAGTGAACCAGTCATCTCCTCGTCCGTGGACCCGTTCCAAAGAATAGTGACGCTGTTTCAGAATCAACAAAATCCTTTGTTCGATAAAGAGTGTGAACAAGTCGATGCGAAAGAACAGGGACGGAAAGACAAGCTTCGACAATACAATGTGCGGTTGGTCCAATATATGTTAAATGAAAAGGACGCTTGTAAAGCAGTTTTCAAAGATGTTGACTTGAGCGAAATGTCGTGGGACGAAGTCGAAAAGTTTCTCGTTTACTTGCAACAGGCGTTTGCCATCATTGAAATGGACGAGAAGAGTAACCTGACTCTCGAAATTTTACACGATTGCGTTCAGAACCTGCTTAAAAAATTCATGGACAAAGACGCCGTAATTCGCCCGTTGTTGGAATCTTTTTCGTCGACCGTTCTTAAAACTTACGAAACGATCCGTAAAGCAGACTATCAAATTCAGAGCCTGTTGCATTTGTTAAATTCTGACAAACCGACTGTAGAGACGCAACAAATAAACCGATTGTCTCGATGTTTAGATTTTGTCAACGATTTATCTATACCGTTCGTCATAAGTGGTGTTGCAGAAGCGGCAAATCAATTCCTGGAAAGGGCCTACGTAGATAAGGCCGACCAAGAAAAGAAGAACGAAGAAGAAGTTAAAAACGAGGAAAACCACGAATCTCCAGAGCCGAGAAAACGTTCGATCGAACCTGTGGTGGGAGCCGATAATCACGTTGAAAAGAAGCCAAGGAGGTGACGATGAAAATACGAGAACGTAGCATTTTTTTTAGCTGTAGTCACAGCACGACACGGTGGCGCTATCAAAGCATGAATTAAAAAAAAATTAGGATCGTAAATGTGCTTTTAAATTAGTGAGTAGCATCACATAGTCTTGGGGATGATCAATCGTGTGATCAATCGACGGGTAGGGTCCTCGCTAACATTTAGTTTGATTTTTTCCCCACCTAATGCCACCTCCTGGATAATTATTAAATGTAGCTGGTTCATATTTTGCTACTACTCTTGATCTTATATTGCTAGGCCCATCACTGGCCTTTGGATTTAGTTTGAGAATTAATTTCACGAATAATGGTAGCCCGAAAAGTTGACTGACCAGGATATTTTTGATCAATTTGCTGTAACCGCTTATCCATCATACTTAGATGAACAGTACGTTCGCTTTCTCCTTATCAGATGAAAATGAAACTTCCCTGTCTGTTGCTACCCTTCCTACTAAGCGCGTGTAGACTACCTATGTTGACATCACTTTTGGATGCTATCCCTTTTGGATTATTAATTTATTTATAATAATTTCCAGTGTTTTTGTTGTTGTTTTTTCATTTTGATACTGCGTGAGAAAGAAACTGTATTTTGTTTTTGTTTGCCCGTGCTTTGTACGAATGGTGAAATCTACATCATGGATGCTTTAATCTAGAATAATTTCACTTAAAAATTGTAAGGTGATGTTATTCTTCAGTGTGTATAACGATCGTCTTCCTTTGTCAATGTTCGCTTTTTCTTCTTCCGTCATTTCGGCCCAAGTCTTCTTTGTTACAGTAACATCTTTGGTTCTTGTCAACTCTTTTTCCTCCTTGCCCAGTGCGGCTCGTCGTTTCCTACGACTCAATGTATCCTTTTCTTTAACTTCTGTTTCTCTTTTTCTCTTCTTTTTCAACTTGGTCAATTTATCTTGATGTTGATTAACATCTCCCTCTTTTTCTGTTAATTTCATCCCGCAAGCAGATTCGACAATATTTTTTACTGCAGCTTCATCATTCCATTTATTCATTATTTAAGACTGGGATGTTTGTAAATATTACTGAAAGGTATGGGGAAAGTGATGTTGAATTTATACCCGCTGCAGCTAAAAACTGTTGTGTTATCATAACTAATAGTTCATGGGATATGTGAAACTGTGACCCAAGATCGTCGTGACAAGTACTGCAGTACTGTAGAAGGAACAAATAGAAATAAATTGTAACAAATTATGAGTTAGTCTAAACCAGCAAGTTTTGTTCGTCTTGAGTAGTTTTTCGTGGGTTTTAGTCCACATTTTCAATCTATAAAAACGTGTAAATACATAACACATTCCTTAATAAATTATCAACATTACTGATATAATTCAGTAAGCATAAACCCTATACCCTCTCTTAATTTCTTTCACATTCAAACTGACAGACCAGTACCAGCCTCACATGCATGTAACAGAAAACTGAATCTACTCTCAAAGCTTACAACATACTCAAAAACAGAAATAAATCTGCAAGCGAATAAATAATAAATGAATGAATGAATAAGTAAATAAAAAATAAAAAAATAAATAAATAAATAAATAAATAAATAAATAAATAAATAATGTATCAAGCTAACAACTATAAATTATAATATTAATGTCAGTAATTAAGTTGTTGATAATTTATTAAGGAATGTGTTATGTATTTCAAATGTTTTCATAGATTGAAAAATGTGGAGTAATACTCTCCAAAACCCTTGTGGAGAAGAATTAAACCTAGCTGGTGTGGTTTAATTTTATTTTTTTTTAAGAATTGTATTCCAGCCACCCTTTATTAGAAATGAACGTTATTTCGAAGTTAAGATACAAAATAAACACAAAGGAAATTATTATTATTATTATTATTATCGTTATTAGACATGTGCCTTAAGTTACTACGTTCGATGTAACGGCTTCCTCCAATTCTTCAACAGCGTCCAACGTCATCGAGTTTTGTACGCCCTTTTCCAGTTCGTCCATACTGCGACTCCACTCTTCGTTATCAGCTTCCGGTGGTTGTTTTTCCGTCATATCTGTAGTATATTCGTCTTTGTACTTGTCCCATGATTCCTGCCGGTATACGTTCCACCGGTTAGGCATCAGTAGTCCGCTTGCCTGCAAATCGTCGTATCTCATGTCCGTTCTTGCGGCCGCCATTTCTCGTATTCTGGGTAGACTACACGAGTCCTCGTAATAATTGTATTTGTTTTCACGAACTTTCAAGTCGTGGTACTTGCACAGTTCGCTGGGACCGAATTTTGGAAATGCAACGTAGCCGGGAAAGAAAGGCACCGGGCTGTCCGAAACCTTGTTGACGAAAGTGCGTGTTGTTAACATGACGTATCGAATATTTTGGATGTTGCCCAGCGTCTTCTTAGACCAGCCTCGTACGTACGCGTTTGTATAATAGATTTCTATACCCGACGGATTTTCTTCCAACATCTCGGATATAAAGTCTTTGTATCGAAGTGCCATCTGGACGGACGACAAAGTGTAGATGCCGCGTCTTCTGAAATCGTGTCCAAACAAGGTCATGCGGACAACGAAATGACAAGGGGAAAGTTCTTCGGCAACCGTTAATTCGTGGATTCGCATTGTATTATTTGTATTCCTCACAAACACTAACGCCAGATGAAAAGCCATGTTTTATGGGTACGAAACGAGATTAAAAAAAAAAAATTAGTAGCGGATTCGACCTCGAGTCAATCTCTTTATACCTTTTTTTAAGAACAAAATTTGCCCATCTCATCCGAAATATTACAGTACAATAACATCTTCTAATTTTAAATTTTTAATAATAATGTTGGTTGAGCGATGTTTGCTTTCTTTCTTTCTTGGTAGCATTGGTCGGGAATGGGTTCACAAAAATGCACGCAACGTTAAAGCCTGTAAATTCTTCAAATTATGCTGTCATGAGATTCGTGGTCGTAGTGTAGCTTTACAAAAAGGTTGTACAATGCTGAAGGAATTCCACACAAAAAAAGAGGAAGAGGATGATGGAGTACTGTTCAACGAACCCAGCGTCCAACCCAATCATTTTAATTGACGTTCAGACACGGTGTTGTGATGTATTGGTTGGGTAGGAATGGTTAAAGACCTAGAAAACAGAAAGCCAAGGTGGTAAAAATTTTGGGTTTGTGGCAGTAGCTGTGGCGGAGCAGAAAAATGAAGAAAAAGTATCGCGAGCGATCAAAAATTAGAAGAAGAAAAAAAGCATAGGGACTATGCACTCGTCTTCTTGGCAGCTGTGATAACTTTTTGTCACAACAACAGCCGGCTCAAAGATTGCAGTGTACACATTTTTTTCCTAGTGATAGGAGATCCCGGGATCTAATCGGTAGTGTGGAATTTCTTTTCTTTTTTCGTAGCATAGGAAATCGCCAGGTCAGGTACACTGCTTTCCAGGCGGATCGGGGAATGTACTTTAAGTTAGGTAGTTAGGTCAGGTTCACAGTTGTTAGGCTGATTGCCACTTGACGAGTTTGGGAAATTTTGGTCAGTTTTGGGCCTATGGTACCAAATCCCACACTACAGCAATGTTGTTTCTTTCCAGCCTGATATCGACATTTCCGTAGGATTAAAAAGACATCTGTGTGACTGAGTATGGGTTCATGTTCCTCTTGATGTTTCAAACGGATTATTCATTTTGGTAAATCTTGTGTGGTCGCACGTTCATCGATCCTTATTCCTGTATCGAGGGTACCACGAACAACATATGGGATTTAAGTATTAATGGGAGCTACAAATGTTTGTGTCGTTCGTCTGTTAGAATTGGATTATAATATGAGAGAATCCAAAGAAATTCATTCATTAGCGTTTAGAGCCCCAGAGACACAGTACGTGTCAGGGCCTATTATAAGTGCTTTTCCGTTTTTTTTTTTAAATGTGGCACCTGGTCTTGGGGAGACGGGACTTTCATTCGCTATTGAAGGTAAAGATCATCAGATTCTACGCGTCGATCTCTGCATCTTCTCATCCTCATAGTAAGTAGTTTTTTTAATATTATTTTTTTTTATTTGCTTTTCGCATGATTGTAGTGATAAGATTTGTTGATTCTAGAACTCGGCCAAAGTTTTTGTCAGAGTTGCAGTGGCCTAAAAATAAACTGGATGTATATCATAAACCCAGCCGTTCCTTAGAAAAGATTAAAATAAGTGTATCCGACCGCGAAGTAAGCATTGGGTTTAGTAATGGATTTCGAAGACAAAAAAAATAATTCCTTTTTAATTCAGATTGAAACTTAAAACTTAATGAAGGGCTACCAAAGTTTAATAATATGTACATAGGCCTATAGTATTAACTTTATTTCACTCGCAACAGTGGTTTTAAAGTAATGTCGGCATGTATTAAGTTGATTTTCGTCTTCTGGACTTGATCGTGGGTTGAAGTTTGTTTCTTCGTTTTTCTCTTTTATTTTATAAAGACAGTCGTTAAAACGTTGGAATTTGAGTTTGTGTTGTGTTGTTGCGTCATACTTTGGCCAAATCTGTTATTTGAATCATTGCGCGGATCTTCAGCCTCGAAGGTGTTTTCTAGAATGTTGTTATGTTGTAACTCCTGAATAGCAGTACGCATATTTTTGCATTGTTCAAATTTACGTTATTAATACCAGTCGTAAAATTTCATGTAACAACAATTATGGCTTTATTTTCATTGTACAACTTGTAAAGGTGCACGAGTCGTAACGCGCAAAGCAATTGCATGCTCTTGTAATCTTTCCACTTGGAACAGCTATGTCATCTTACAGTTGTCTCTCTCAAGTGAGATCCCCTATAATATATCGTTTGTGTTCAGTTCTGGGTTGAAATATTATTTGTAATGACGGTGTAATCTTTAAAGTTTACAAAGAGTTCAAAGAAATGTGTGTTCTTTAGAAACAGTTTGGAAGAATTTTATTCGATGGTTCTTTTATAGGAGTATTTTGACAATCTTGTTCAGTCTCTTCACTTTCTTTAATTAAATTCGGACAACCATTAGACAATCCTTCCTTTGGAGTTACGAGAGGTCGCTTGGCTACGGTATTAAGTTATCTGTCTTGATATCGTCGTTAGGATTCTATGTATTCTGTAAAATTTTGGCACGTTATCGCTGACCTATTGCAGTAAGACGAATCGTTCCTCAAGAAAAACGAGTTATCACTGCAGCGTCATGGCGTAATTGCGCATGGCATCCAGTTGCGGCCGAATGTACCTTCTCGTCGTGGAGAAGTCGGAGTGCCCCATTAGCTGCTGCATGGCGATTTCAGGATAGGCCAAACGTTGACTCACCATTTTACCGTACTTGTTGGTGCAGAAGTAGGACCTCAGCCCGTGGAAACCTTTTTTCTTGTTGTCGTAAATCCCGGCCATCTGCATGGCGAGTTTGATCTGCCGTCTGAAATTATCGTAGCCGGAAGAAAAGAGTTTCGCATCCAGCTGCTTGGTGAGAACGTACGGTAACAGTTCTTTTAAGAAATATTCTTTGTCCGCGTTACAAACCGCGACCATCCGGCTCTTGTTTCCTTTTCCGTGCCTGACCTCGATTTCGATGTTCGATTCGTTTTCCCGGTACTTGCCGCAGCCCGTAATGATGTCGTCGCAGGTCAGGGCCAATATCTCGTTAATTCTTAATCCCGTGTACACGGCTATCGACAAGCAATGGTAGAGTTCGGGGAAAAAATGGGATTTTGCCACTCTTAGTAAACGGTTGATCTCTGTTTCTGAGAAGTGGTTTTTCATGGTGTTTCCGGCACGTTCCTTGTGGGGTACTTTGAGTTTATCTTGGTGGCTCGGTGTCAAAACGTACGTGTTTAAGATGATGGTTAATAAACGTCTCGTGTTCTTAGATTTATCCTTGTAAACTTCGCTGATGTAACGCTCAACATTATCTGGAGTGATCGGATTCTTGTTAGCGTTGTGGAATTTCGTGAGGTATTTTTTGTAGGTTTTAAGAGATCCTGCCGTTATTTTGCCTTCCTTAAGGGCGTTGTCGAGAGCCAGATCGGATTGATCCATTTTTGAAGGCTTCCTTGGATCCGTAGACTATCTTCTGAGGTTTTCTTTTTTTTTAAACTAAAGAAATAAGTACAGGACGAAATCCTAATCTGTTCCAATTAATAAAAAAAAGAAAAAAAAAAAAAGAAAAAGTGGCTGAAATAGTTCAGGATTATACAGTCAAATCTCGCAAACTGTGCTGAGATTGTGTTCATGCGGGGTGAAAATACCAGCGGTAGCCAGGTTGTGCTAACCCCGGTAGTTTACTAAAAGTACATGTCAGTGAGTAGGTGTTCAATAACTGAGGCCTGTATTTTTAAAAAGGGTGTGTGTAAAAAAATCCTACTTGGCCATTTGGAAATGAAGAAAATAAAACTCTAGTCTATACTAGCGAGATCATTTGCTGCAGCAAAAAGACTGTCATAGAACAAGCATCATCATAAACTGAATAGTGAATACGTAAACTGTTAGTTTTTCGTTATCTTTTATTGGCAGTTGCAAATTGTGTGTATACACAATATAAAATTGTTGGTATGTCTATGAAAACCTCCAATGTAACTAAGTTTCACCATCTACACCCCCTTCCCTTGGAATCTAGGTGATGAATCTTTTAAGTTCACTAAGGCAAGCTGGTGTTAGTGATAGCACCTTTGCCTTACCGAATATTCGTAACGAGTTCTAGTGGCCACAATGACATTTGCCACAAAGTGGTCGACTGTGTTAAACTCTCCACAGGAATTATTTTTTTCAGTCGTTTGTTTAAACGTTTGTTTTCAGTCGTTTGTTTGTCCTTAAACGTTTGTTTTCAGTCGTTTGTTTTGTCGTTTGTTTCAGTCGTTTGTTATAAACTCGACCGACCGTTTATTGACTTTTAATTTCCGATTGACTCGGCCAGAATAATCACGTGAGAGCTATACAGCTCATTTTTTATTTAAAAAAATCGAGTCATACCCTTGTGTAGGGAACACCAGTTTTAGATTTTCTTTCCACTCGTATTTCAAACCATTACTTTAGACATGTCACGTCCTATAGTAATAATAATATTAACATTATTATTATTAATATACATCACATACAGCCAGAATACTCGTGTGAGAGCTATACAGCTCATTTCTTAATTTAAAAAATCGAGTCCTACTCTTGTGTAGCGAACACCAGTTTTAGATTTTGTTTCCACTCGTATTTCAAACCATTACTTTAGACATGTCACGTCCTGTAATAATAATAATAATATATATCACATGTAGCTACTACTCTTCATATTCGAATGTTAGTCTAGTTGACCACTAAATACTTAATGTATCATTTCTTTTCTGTGTCTTTCTACTTTTGCCTTCAAGCGGGCTCCCACACATCCCTTTACACTTTTTTTTAAACAAGTTATAAACAAAAAGTTATTGAGTATTAAAAAAAGAAACATTACAGAATTTACATTTCGAATGAAATTAATTATAATTAAAAAAAAATAGATATTTTATATAACTAAATAAAACTAGTTCTTTGAGTAGCTGGTTGGAGTTGGCTGGAATAAAAGTTATAAAATAGTTATTGGATAGCTCTGCAACGCGTAATATTTCTTTAAAAAAATACCCATACGCTCCGATTTACGATGGATCCAAACAACAACAAATCTCTAAAGCTCTCCAACAGGCTAAGGAAGTCGAATCGTCTGCAGAAATCGAATCGGTGGAGAAAGCCGCAGAAACTTTCAACTTGAGTGGCATGACGTCCTCCGCCATACCAAACATCGCTCAAAGCGTTCAACAGGAGACGACCGATCCAGCCGCCATCACTTCGGCCGTCGACCCATTAAAAAGAATAGTCACTCTGTTTGAGACTCAACAAAGATCCTTGTTTGATGCAGAGTGCGAGCAAGGTGACGTCAAAGTACAGGCACAACAAGACAGACTTAGACAATACAACGTGCGACTGATCCAATACATGCTAAATGAAAAGGACGTTTATAAAGAAGTGTTCAAAGACATCAACTTGAGCGAAATGTCGTGGGATGAAATCGAAAAGTTTCTCGTCTACTTGCAGCAGGCATACGCCATCCTCGAAATGGACGAGAAGAGTAAACTGACTCTGGAAATTTTACACGATTGCGCACAGAACCTGCTTAAAAAATTCATGGACAAGAACGCTGCGATTCGACCGTTGTTGGAATCGTTTTCGTCGACCGTTCTTAAAACTTACGAAACGACCCGTAAAACAGACTATCAACTTCAGAGTCTGCTACGTTTGTTAAATTCTGATAACCCGACTGTAGAGACGAAGCAAATTAATCGCTTATCTCGATGCTTAGATTTTGTGAACGATTTATCCATACCGTTCACCATAAACAGTGTGGCCGAAGCGGCAAATCAGTTCCTGGAATGGGCTTACCAAAAAAAGTCTGGAAACGAAGAAGATAAGGTCCAACAAGGAAAAGGCGAGGAATGCCATGAATGTTCGGCCATCGAACCAGTTGTGGAACAGATTGCAGATTACTCTCATCGTGGAGCCCAAAACACAGATCAGTGTAGTGTCTCGAAACGACTTTGTAAAATTAATGAGAGCTCAGTTATTTCCAGTGAACCCACGGCATCTGTCGCGTTGATGGGAACTATTAATCACCTTCCTGATAAAACCATAGATTCCAGAGGAAGTGAGTTAGCCCATTCTGCTTTAGATTCGTCTTACACAACAGTATCGGAAACTAAGCGTGGTACTAATACTATTGGAAATCAAATTATTCAAGAAAGAAATGACACCGAAGAAGTTGTAAGCAGGACGAGTTCCGTCAGTTCCTGTGAAGAGAATCAAGTAGAAGACGTAGGTAATGCGTGTAGTGAATTGGATGAGCACCACGAGTTGGAAGATTTGGTTTCGACAGCTGAACCCGAGATAGCAGCCCAGCCTGAACTGCGTCGACCTGAAGATGGTCCACCTCGCAAGAAGCTGAGAAAAGAAAATTCTAAAAGTACAAACTTAACGCAAGAACAAAAAAGAAATCGTGATAAACACAAGCACCCAATGCGTCCTCGTTGCGAAGGAAAATGTAGAAGGCAGTGCAGCGTTCTCAGTGAAGATGAACGTCAAGCGGTATGGGAAAATTACTGGCGGCTAGATTGCACTCCTCGACGCAAATGGTTAAGTCAAAATGTTCACGTCGTACCAATACAGCGTCGTATCAAGGTTGGTAGCGCGAGATTTCTAAAAAATGAAAGTAGGCAATTCTACCTTCCACACAACGGCGTAGCTGTTCAGGTATGCAAACTTTTTTTCCTAAATACATTAGGATACACAAGCGATATGGTTATTACTAAACTATGCTTGGCAAAGAAGAAGTCATCACTAGATGCCTCTGTGAAAGAAAATAGAGGCAAAGGAAAGGCAAAAACCGAAAGTTGACGGAAATGTCATTAAACCCATACTTATGATCATCCATGTTAACCACATCCGATATTTGCCTTGATGCTTCGCTTTGGTAGATTATCGGCAGAAATAAATTGTCACACAACCCTATATTATAGCAAGTGTCTCTCTCTCTCTCTCTCTCTCCCCCTCTCTCTCTCAATTTGTCAGTATCTTTCTGTCACTCTTTATGGATTTTAATTGCAAAAATTCAACTAAAATTTAGTATTCGAGCCCATTTGTGCTAACAACTTCAAGACTAGAGAGGCTGACATCCACAACGTTTTCTGGTTCTCCTTTTGGAGGTGATCGCAGTTGCAAGAATCCCAATCTCGTGTTCACGAATTTTCCATAGTTTCTATTGTTCATAGGGAAAATTATGATACCAAAAGATTAATTTTGGAAGGACTTACAATTGCAGCCAATCAAGGCAGAGTTTTCAATAATGCGCCACCTAGCAGTCCCTTGGTTAGACAAGTTTTTATAGATTGCCTATGAAGGTGCGTGGTTATGACTTAGCTCAAATCGTGCTGGTAAGTGTAAAAAAAAAGGGGGGTAGGGGAGGCTTTGGTTTGTTGGTTTTTAATGTAGGATTACTATTAAAGAAGTGCAAACCGAGGCAGCACGAAATATAAATCCAATTTGTGTAATGAAGCGATGCCAAAGGCTGAATTAAAATTTTACAAGTAATGTAGGATGTTGATGTTTTTGTATCATTTGTTTGTCTTTATAGTCTGCTTTTTAAAAGAGAAAGAAGCTCAGAAGATGAAAACTTTTTTTTTTAATGTTATGCTGTGGGCCCACCTTAATCAGCGAGGTGCCTGTAATTACTAAGTTCCCAGCCGACTAAAACATCAGTAACGCCGGGGGAGGGAGGGGTGGGGGACAACAACACCGTGTGTCTATGGGAAAGTGGAATGGCTTTCCCCTACAGGACGCTCATAGCAGACTTAGAATATAATACAATATTAAAATAACGTGTCGTTGGGATTCTTAATAATCGGTCTTCGCTTTGCTGGAGCGATGTTCTAACTACTGAGCTACCGTGACACTGACGGAAGTGTTTTTTTTTAGTTTGTCTAATAGATCTACGTCACCCCCAAAATGAAATAATTATAGGAAATGAGCGTCGTGTGCTGCTTTCCTTCAGGATTCTCTCTTGGAGTCGTACACCGCTTACCTACTTTTGTACTTAGTTCCATTCTTTTTTTTTTTTAAATCTGTTCTGTGTGGCATTATTTAGTTTCGGATTTTTGTTTATTCAGGAATGAATGAGTACAGAGTTCTTGTTTCTATAAGCATTCGCGTAAAATGCACTGTTTTTTTTTGTTTTTGTTTTTCATTAATAAGGAACGATGAAACCCTTTGTTAATATTAACCCTTTTGGTTGGGAGGGGGGGGTTAACGTGCCTTGTTACTCTCTCTCTCTTCTCGCCATTAAAAAAGCAATGTTAAAATCACTGTTTCTTGGTGGCTGTGGAAGGCATAATTTTGTCAAAGATATACACCCACTGTCCCACCTCCCCAAGAACAAAATATATTCTTGCTTGTGCAAACAAGACACATCAGAATTTAATAAAGTCTATATTTATTTATTTATTTATTTATTTATTTATTTATTTATTTATTTATTTATTTATTTATTACTACACAGGGTTTGATCAAGGCATGAAAGTATGTTTTCAGTATTTTAAAAATAGTGCCGACACAAAGCAGCGCGCATTCCTATCTCGTTGTAAGTCTTAGAACAAGAAGAAAATCATTATAATTTAAGGGTTAACTGATGATGAAAGTGCAATCGTAATTAGTTTGTAAGGAGCTCGTAGCTGGGACTATAGAGTCATCCTGGCGTTAAAACGATAAGCGTCACTAAGGCAAAGAAGCCAGAATACTAAGGCGTGTAAATATACATTTTTTAAAACAATCATATCTTTTATTACTTCGCTTCTTCACACAATACGAACGTCACTGGAGGCAAGCGATGTAATACCTTCGGAGGTGGAGTAGTTCTATATCGTTGAGACTGCGGTCCTTTGACCGGTAACGTCTTAAATATCGGTGGTTGCAGATAGACATCGACTTCGTCAGGGAAAAAAGCAGATTTTCTTGGTATCGTTTCAGTGTTTAGTAAAGTAGAGCCTTGGGTAGAATCGACCTTCCAATCTTCTTCCTGTTCTATTTGTACGATGTAAGGTTTGAAATTAATTTTCGAGGAAATCTTTTCAGCCTCAGAGCATCTGACGTTGTACTTTTTCGCTGTATCGGCAATTAATTCTCTTCCATCTTTAATTTTCGAATTCTTAAAATGAAGTCTACGACCTCGATTGCTAAGTGTGTAATGAATTACTTTGCGCTTAGGCTCGATCATCAAAGACTTCGTTTTCTGATTGATGGTTATTTCATAAACGATGGTGTCGTTACAATTTCTGTTATTGACGCAGATTTCAAAATCGCCGTCGTTTCCGGAAAAATAAGCTGAAATCTCTCCTGTTGTACCATCTAGACGTAGTGGTTGAACTATACCGTTGGAAGTTAATGAGAAACTAGTACCGTTGGGATATACCACCTTCTTATTAGATTTTATGGTCCAACTTGCAGCCATGGGTTTAGGAAGGAGGGTTGGCGTTTAAAAAAAAAAATCGATGGCAAGAATGAGTGTCGTGGTTTGTCGGGAATCATTATTTATTATAGTCCTGCCACTAGATGTTCTTAACGTTTATTTTTTCAGCTTATTTGTTCAGTTTATTTCTTCTAATAGCTAGTGAGTTTATTTCTTCTACTAGCTAGTGTGTTTATTTCTTCTACTAGCTAGTGATTTGTACCTCCAACCCCCTCCCCCCTCCAAAAAAACACATACGAATACCATTTAAATTTAATAATACACACCACTTTTAATAATAATAATAATAAACAATAATTGCCTTTAGTATTTGAGTCTCCTAATACACAACTCATGAAGGACAGCTAGTTGTCATCCCCCACGCCTGAAAACAAAATTCTTTTTTAATTATCCACATAATTATCTCTATTCTTATAATATTGAGCGAGCTGCGAACGTCTGCGAGCGGCCATCTTGCAGTAAGGTACTATAGTTTGACTGTAGCTTACCATCAGCTGTTCCCTCAGCCTGTGCGTGAGATACGACACTTTTGCATTAATCGTATTGAGCGCCAAAGTGTAGCAACTTGAGTTACGATATTTTTGCTTTAAACAGATGTGAAAATGATTTATAAAAATAAAATATTGCTACTTAAAAACAACCAATTTTATTGAAAACAATGCACCCAAAACCAACAGAACGTACAAAAAAAAAGTAATCTAGTGAACTGTACATGTTACGGAATAGAAAAAGCAAAAATGAATTTATTGGAAATATCTAAAATGAAGTTAGAGACTCGTAGTAAGGGTTGCACACGGTTGGAAGATGTTTGCACATGTAAAGCAAATCTGATTATTTGTTGACATCTACACCAACCACCTCAGAACAGGCTTTTGGAATATTTTCTGGTTTCTATGGTTTGGTAACCTCGTTTCCTATAGCTACCAACAACAACAAAAAATACAAAATACAAAAAATAAAAAATAAAATACAAAATATAAAATACAAATTTTTCAAAATAAATGGATCTAATATCCAACAGCGAATGGGTGGACAGTATTTTCGACAACTAGTAGCAGTTTTGTAGTTAATAATTATGTGTTACACACTTTTATCGACTAAAAAATTCTGTAACAGAATTCCCTAAGATTTATTTATTTTTTCGTTAGGCCTATTGTTTTCTGTGATTGTCTTAAAAACCTTATAGATTTTCGACGTATATTTGCGAAATTTGATTTTGGATGACCTTCATAAACATTGACGAGATCAGCATTTCTAGCCTGCATCCATTACTAAAGTAGTTTATACTCTAATGAATAAATCTCTTACGTTTGTACCGACAACGTCTAGACAGTCACCCTTTCAAACACTGTAATACAGAATAAAATGGTTGTCTGGTTTATAGCCGCCGCCCATCCAGGACTTTATTCGGGACGTTTCCATTGTAAATGTGCCTAATTGTATTGGATGCGTGGGTGAAAAAAAAAAGAGTTTGTCGAAATCGTGTACTTACATAATTTCGTTTTTATTTTTATTTCAGATTCAAAGGGTATATTCAACACGCTTCGACGGAACCACTGTTAAAGAACCAGTTTCAAGATACAACCATTATTAAAGAAGGACGACGTGCAGAGTTTTACGAACCCTTGATCGGATCACTATAGGGTTTCAGGATGAAGAGGACAATGCCGTGAGTACAGGTAACTGTCAATGACAACAAAAAAATTGCCCCCCCCCCCATATCTTTTTTTAAAATCCTAACTGAAGCAAACCCGACACATTCAACCACGTAATTGGTTAGAACGCATTTACATCCTTAAGTATAATATTTGTTCGTAACTGAACATTTGAAGAGAATTTTATTTAAAAAAAAAAATCGTCTAAGTAAAATAACACCATTACTCTGGGTGTTTTGGGTGTAGATCTAACAATGAAAGACTCTTGAAATTAGAGTCCTTATTTTAAATGTTTTTTTTTTCTTTCAGGTCTTTCAAAACCTCAGGAATAAAAATTATACGCCTAACATGAAACGGTTACGGCCTCCATGGTTGTTTTCTGTCATTATATTCTGCTTTCCTAACGTGTTCAAGATCACTGTTGCGTGAAAAAAATATCTTCTGCATCTTATTTAAACAACATAAATTATGTAAATGAAACCAGCGTTTAGGAATTAGACCATTTGTTAAGAATCGAAGATTGACGGTTTAGTTATACATCTCCACAAAGCCTTAATTTAGATGCTATTGGCTCTAACATAGCCCTATGTGTTTATCCGTGAATAATGGGTACAAGGAATCTAAAGCTATTGATCGAACGCGGTAGAGAGGAGTATCGTTATCAACTGATGGGCGTAGAATAGAAAAATTACTTTTCCACACTTTTCATAGACGGACGATAGTATTAACCCTCGATTGGGTCGTTAAGGTTTCAAGGTATAGAGAATGATACGACATGCCTTGGATGTGAGTTAACGGTAATCTTGTTCAAAATTAGGTTCATCAACAACAACAACAAATTGATAACCACTCGCTAGTTATTTCGAATGCTTCAACCAAGCCCAATTGCAATCACGTTATTTGGTAGTAGGTACTTATATCATTACGTATATTATTTTATATTCAAGTGAAAATTTTAAGAGTCTGAACTACAGGTAGGCCTACTCGCGAAATTAAATTAAATTAAATTAAATTAAATTTTCCATTTATCGCGCTAAAACCTTTTCACTACACTGTTGTTTTTTTGATTAGCAGTAAAACCTTGCGGTAAAATTTTTTGTTTACTCTCGTTAGACCCTAATTAGACCCTAACTCTAAGAAAAGTCATCGGAAAACTCTCCGATTTACTAGTACAAACGTTTTTATTTTTCCTGTGAATTAAAAAAAAAATGTATAATTTAATCTTACAACATAATTTTGTTTAAGTATAGAATAGAAATAAGTATTTATAGTGTATAGTATAGTATATAGTAATAATAGGTATTTATTACTTGATGTGTAAGCGCTTTCAGGAGGGTTATTGTTGATATTTAAGTATACAGTAAGTGGTTGTTTTTTTTTAAGACATACTTAGTAGGTTCTTTTTTGTTAAGAACAGAACGCGGAATGAGAGGGCAGGGGTAAACCTGAATTATTTCTTTTACCCTTAAAATCACCGAAACCTTTTTTTTTGTACCGTTTTTTTTTTAGGGTAAGGGTAAGGTCTAACTTTAAAAGCCTAAATTAGGGTCTAATTAGGGTCTAATTAGGGTCTAATAGGGTTACTTAGGGGGGTTTTAGTTTAATTTAAAGCCTTAGAGGTCGAATGAGACCCTAAAAAACCATCTAAGCCTTAAAATTTAGAGTTCGAAACTGGTTTAATTCAAATGGTTGGAGTCTTATTTTTGGCCTAACTGAGCTTATTTTCAAACGTGAAATGGCCTAAGTTAGGGTTGAGTTACTTTCTAACCTACCTAACTTAGGTAGTTTTTAGCCTTTTTAAACCTTATTGCGCGTTAAATTAGGTATAAGTGAGGGTTAAAGTAGATTTATTTAGCCTTTTTGAGCCTTATTATCCTTAAAATAACGGTAATCTTGTTTAAAATTAGGTGATATTACAAATTATTAAACTAAATTAAATCATTTTAGGGTCTACGAAGCAAGAAAAAGCTTATTTTTAGATGATTGGAACTGTAATTAGTAAAGAACAAGACAAAGAATTCTTTTCAGGTTCAACTTTTAAACTGTATTGTTGATTTAATAAGATGAAAGGTTGCCAACGAGGTAGTTGAAAACTTTCTTGAAACTAAAAAACAAACAAAACAGAAACCAAAAATGTTTTCTCCGCAAACATATTTTGATGTTGAGGTAATGTTATGTCCGTTTAAAATACACACTTGCAAGGAGGTAAGAGTCAATTGTACTTTACGGCAGGTAGAACAGATGGCAATGCTAACAGAGACTCATTTAAGCACGTCGTTAAATATAAGCAGATCAGCTTGAAGATATGCACATCGTACTAAATACGTTGTACTCTACCTGATTACCAAAATAAAAATAAATAACCAAACTAATTCAACAAGAAATAGTGATGTAGATATTTCTTCGGCAGAAAATTTCTCTTTTGCATAGTAATGGTTCAGTCGTATAACTAAGCTTAACCCTAAAACATGTTAAAATGGCGTTCTACCGGGTGAACGCAAGGCCGTAGGCAGCTCACCGTCACACACAGCACTGGCGGTGGGTAAAATATTGCACCAAATTCAAAAAGAGATTAGCCTGTCATCGCTAGTGTATACTTCTAGTGCTGAATGACATTTTTTTTTTCTGCTTGTTGCCTCTAAAAACTTTTCTGCAAAGCACCATGAATTAAGACTGATGAGTATATTTTACGGGTTCAACACTTACAGTGTAAAGAATAACCTGCATGCAAACAATACGGTGATAGTGAAGAATGTACGATGATGGTGATGGCGTTGACGATGATGACTGCCTTTATTTAAGCGAGCTTTGTAGGAAGAATAAACCCTTAAATAATTATTAACTGTACTACTGCATCATACACTTCGACTTCGTGGTCACGGGTCTTACGTTTTCTATCTTGTTTTGATTTTCTTTCGAGGAATGGAAAGCAGTGAAGGTCTTATTTTACCCACATCCTTTAGAAAAAGGGTATCACTGGTAATTTAAAAAAAAATAATAAAATGAATAAAAAAAAAAGACCCGAAAGATGATAATCGCCACTTAGCTTACGTAGCCTTATAACAGAGCAAACTGATAGGAGGAAATTTATGAATCGAACCTTTACTTCAGACCGATTCGGATCGCCCCGTAATTCTGAACAAGTTTAGGTGCAACGGGCATGTAACTTTAGTCCGTCCAGGTTCACGCGGAAAACAAGGAAGGCATTTAGATGTCTTATCGGTCCTTGCGTTGGTCTTTTGGTCTTTTGGTCGGGACAAGTGTCGTCCAGGTTCATGCGGAACAAGGAAGGCATTTAGATGTCTTATCGGTCCCTGCGTTGGTCTTTTGGTCTTGTCTTTCTTTGGAGTATTCGTCAAGCCAATATTCGCTTACTAAAAAATAAAACTCTGGTGGTTTGTAACTCCTCTATTCAGTTTAAATTGTTCGGTAGAAAGGTAAAAGAAAATGACGTTAAATCAATTTTTTTTTGTTCATTGAAATATAGTCTAATAACCTCTCGAATCCAGAAATGGAAAAAAAATCCTATGCAGAGCAGAACCCCCCCTCCCCCTCCAAAAAAAAAATACATTAAAAAAGTGGTCAAGGGACGTAGGCCTAGTAGAGCGACATAAAACAGGCAAGTGGTTAGCGTGACCGAGTGTTGATCAAACCCTCGCTGCAGCCAATTTTAACTTAGAAAGTGGGACTCGGGTATCGATAGATTACACCTTTCTTTGAGTAGGCCAACTTATTTATGTGAGCAGATCATTAAAAAATAAACGACTTACCCAAAATATTTCCATGGGAGTATACTTATCATCCTAGAAAAAAAAACAAGGTGTATCATTTGTTCATTGAATTTGCTTCATCGTAGGTACTTTGACTCTTTTAGTTTTATTTATTTATACAAACATGTACGAAAATAAAATAAAATAAGGTAATACATATACGAAAAAAGGCCAGTGATTTGAAATCTTAATTGAAACTCCGGTATTGATTTGCAATATTGTTCGGCAGCAACGAAAAAGGAAAGTTAATATTTCACTCCGCTGAACCAATCTTTTTGTTCGTTAAAACTAATTTAAATATTCGAAATTAAAGGATGTCATTTAGTCAAAACGTGACGTCGTTACATGTAAGTATACGACTGGTGTCGTTAACGTAAGGCTTTTTATCATCTAATGCATGGCGGACTTACATTTATGAAAATGGTGCGCTAGTCCTTTTTTCGAGTACGGTATTTATTTATACGGCATGACCAATTTAAGAAAAACCACCATGTACCACCATGTACCACCATCTGCAATAGGAGGTCAGTCGTCATCTGAATCCTTAGATTTGATTTGATTAATAGTTCTTCGAATTTGTTAGTTGTTTATACAAATATATATCTCCTTTAAAATAAACCGTTGAGCAATACGTTATGTCCGCCCGTGCGGTATGTAATCTTGCATGAAACGCCCCATGTTCGTTCGCAATTCTTCGGTAGAACTGCCAAAAAATAAATACGTCAATGTTTCGCCTCTTTAAACCAACCTTTTAATTCGTTAACCAGGTTGAAAAACTCGAAAAAATATTTTTTTAATCGTAAAGGTACTTGATCGGTACACGCGCGACGTCGTAACCCGCAGACGCACTCTCGGTATCGTTGCCGTAACGATTTTCATCATCTAACGCACGGCGGACTTAGAATTTGCGAGAGGTAGCAGAATTCTTCTCAGCGGGAGCAGGATTCGTGGGAAACGCGTTTCCCCCAGCTCCGTTTTCAACAAATTTTTTCAACCAGAAAACGCGGTCAAAATGAACGGTTTTTTTTTTTAAACGGTAGCTCTTGACCTGGACTTTTGTTCCAAAAAAAACGAATGGACATTTTCCCAAAATTTCCTATGGATAATGCGTGTTAACGGATTCATTAGATTAGCCTATGCTGCCAAAGTGGTAAAAGTGGTCTATCTCCAGTTTTACCCCCCCTGATGCAAAACCGTTAAGTATTG
>JAQIVA010000016.1:0-23755 GCA_034697525.1 Lithobius microps | reverse complement strand
AAAGTTGATTGTTTGATTTTGGAGCCGTATCCACGAACGATCATTGCGCTAGCGTCAGCTACCAGAGTCGGATTTTAAGTCCGTGTTTAAAATCTCTTGGCCTCGAGAATTATTGATGAGGGTAGATTTTCAAGTTACGATAATAAAGTGTTTGCTGATTTGTTCGCGCTTGTGTAGGGATGATTACATTACGAATGGCTATTCTGACAGCAGTGTACTTCGAGGTCATTGATAGTTTTGACTCATCATCTATTAAGTTTCCTTATTCAGTGGGTGTATGCTGGCAAAAATTGTTGTGGAATTCGTCAATTCAACATCAGTGGCCAATTTTAGCCACCATGGTTGCAATCATCAGGAAGAAACCGTTCATGATTTATGCAATGTTGAGCATAGTTACCTCTATTACATCTTGGGCCTTTGTCGAGCTGGAGACCTTAGAATTACTAGTTTATGGTACCGACAAAATTACAAGCCACTTTGCACTACATTGGGATGAAATTTTATCTTAGACACTTTAAATTTCATAGATCTTTGACATTATTTTGGAAATATGTTTTGAAAGGATCACCGTTGCATTCTAAATCGACGGTACCTACGGCCACGTAACCAGGCAATGCACAGCAAAAATGTCAGAAATGGCGTAAATCCTCGGCATATTAAATTGTTTCGGCTTGCTTTCGATGAAGTCGAAATTACTAAAGCGAGCCGATATAATAAACACTTTGAACGAATTCTTCCTACCTAGCCATTTGGCAATGGGAATAGGGCATTTGATTAAGCATTAATTTTAAGTAACAACTGCGTTTGAGTTCAAATTGCAGCTATCTTCCTAACATTGCCACTGTTATTCTAAGCAACGAAATACATTTTTAAAAATTATAACTTATTTTATAAGGACCTATCAGTATGGGTGCCGGTTAGTGATTTGATGTCGTTCATGTCGATCAGTTATTGATGGGCGATCCCACTAATAACATCTAGAGCACGTTGGGTTGCCATGGTTCGAATTTTCCGTCCTTGAAATTCGAGTTTCCTAATTATCTCATTGTTATCTATCTAATATTAATATTATATTGTTATACAATATTAAATGTGGTTCTCAATCAATTTAACGCACAGTGTTAAACAAGCAATGTGGAATTGTGATTCCTGTTATTGTTAGAGAGGATTTCAAGACAATAGCTCCTAAAATAACTGCAGAGATCCTCGGTGAATACGCACGGAACCTAGTTTCCATGAAACTGCTAGTAGCCGGGAGCTGCACACGAGAGCTGAACTCCAACTCGGAAAAGCCACAGTTGGAAAACCTCTGCTATCAAACGAGAATGTTTCAAAGATTTCAGGGTAGTGTGGTACACGCCAGAATCGATCCTTTGCGAGGTGGCGAATGCGTTTTTCAATTAGGGACCATCGTTTACCTTATTTCCCACCTCCGATCAAGTGTCCTTCGTTGGAAACAATCGAATGAAGCATTTACTCTAGAATGCTGCTTTCGGCAAATGTTAAAACATGGTGTCATGGGGGTGGTCTTCTGTGATGATGAGCCGAGGTGCTATTTCTTGTGACTCCGCCAATGATTTCAATTCATGTAGAAAAAAATTAGGAGTCGTAGCTATTTTGTATTTTGGGAGCGGAAATTCATATTGATGGTTTTCCAAGAACGCATTATTCCGGAGAGGATCGCCTTTATCTTTCTAGACGATAAAGCAGCACGATTCCATATAGCAGCTGGAGATTTGGAAGAATGGCGGCACGAAGAACATTTTAATGCAGTTAAGCAATTATTCTCGCCACCATCACAATCCCCAGACCTCAGCATTATTGGGCATTAATGGTGGATTTTAGAGATACCAGCAATAAGTCGACTTCCGCTGCCGCCGCAGCCATTGTCTCTAAAATAACCGTTGGAAGAAGTTTAAACTACGAAATGGGCAACGATTATTTCGCAAACATTTGGCTGTATCTTTGAATCAATGTCTCAGAGAAATAAGGCACTATTCGAGATAAAAGGTGGATCTACACCAAATTGAAATAAACTTTGAATTTTTTCAAGATGATTTTCCTTATTTTGTACATCTATTTTACTTCTAAAACACTGAAAACGATTAACTGACCTTCTGAAACCATTCCAACCAGCGAGCATTTAACCATATATATTATGATTTGCAGGAAAATTTGTACCACTCTGAAGTCACCTGACCTCTACAAGCCCTTCTGTGCCGGTGCTATGAGGAGTGCAGTATTTACTTGACTTTATGCGGATATTAAAACAACAAATGGAAAATGATTACCACTGTGCTACCATGACCAAATGTGAAGCATGATCCATTTTTTGATATCTGTCCAAACTGCATAGTTTCTCTCCTATTAGCTCACGCCTATTTACAACTTAAGCGTTTGATAATTTTGATCTTAACATACGTATTTTTCGGTTTCCTGATGCTAATGTCTTGGTATGGAAATCGTTATTTCGACACCGGCGGATACTCCTAGTTACCATGTCTACAATCATCGGTAATTAAACCGTTCATGATTTATTCATTGTAGAGCATAGATACCAATTTCTCATAAATTATTTCTATTTCATCTTGGGTGTTTGTTGCGTTGGAGACTTTAGGATTACATGTGTATGATACCGAGAAAATTACATGCTACTTTGCTCTGCACTGGGATGAAAATTTATACTGGCCACTTACAATTTCCGTGATCTTAAAATTTCATTTGGAAATCTGTCCTGAAATAATCACCCTTGCATTCTCGAACAACGGTGCTTACGGCCACGTAACCAGGCAATACATGGCAAAATGCCATGAATCCTCGGCTTAATGATGTCCGATTTAATTCAACACCTAAAATCGTTTAGGCTAGCTTTCAAAGAATCAATATTCCTAAGGCGAGACGAATGGCTAGACAAATTAAACTAATTTTTCGTACCCAGTCATTTAGTAAAGGAAACAAGATATTTATATAAGCGTTAATTGTAAGTAGCAAATGCGATCGATGTCCTAAACACTGTACCTGTTATTCAAAGCAACGAAGCCTTTTATAAATTATTATGACTTATTTAATGATAACCTACCAGTATTGGTGGCAGCTAGTTATTTGATGTCGTTCATATCGATCATTTATCGATGGCCGTTTCTACAGCGAGGCGACTTACTAAACAATTTAAACTAAATTTTCGTACGCAATCATTTAGCTAAGGAAATATGACATTTGCATAAGCGCTAATATCAAATAACAACAGCGTTTGAGTTCAAGTTGCAGCTAGATTCCTAAACAATGTCCCTGTTATTCAAAGCGATGATTTAATTTGTAAATGATTAAGGCTTATTTAATGAGAACTCCCCTGTATTGTTGCCAGTTAGTGATATGTTGTCGCACATATCGATCATTTATCGATAGGCGTTGCCACTAATGAACACTTAGAGGAAGTTGGGCTTTCATGCTTTTAATTTTCCGGCCTTGCAACCTTAGTTGCTAAATTTCTAATTATTACAACAGTGTTGTCGTTTATATTGATCATTTATCAATGGGTAGTGCCACTATGGAACACTAAGAGGACGTTGGGTTATCATGGTTCTAACTTGCCGCCCTTGTAATGGGAGTTTACTTATTGTCTTACTGTTATCTATCGTCTTAATATTAGTTTCCAAATCAACTTAACGAGTATTGTTAGGCGAGCAAGGTGGAATTGGGATTCATCGAATTTTTATATTCAAAATTTCAAAAATTTGGGTAAAAAGAAAACAATATATTTATTACATCAGCCCATCCCATGAACAAATAATGTATCTTTTTAACTTCTTTCGCCGGGTCAAGTGCTGGGATGGATCAAGTCCTGGAATGAGATGACCCATTTGCCATAGTTGCCACCGCTAACTCACCAGGGTATTAGCCAGAAGTGCATAAAGCGTTAACCAACCCTAATGAATAATAATAGTAATCATGTCATTCTAAAAACAGATATCGATAATACAATCCCATCTTAACAATTTGTTGCGTGGTCTGATCTGTTCGCAATTGTTTGGAGATCTGCCATTTAGCTTGGCACAATCCTAATGCATTTACACTACTTTTGAATAGATACTCATCAAATACTATCACTAAAACCACTAAGGAATACCGCTTTTTAGGCATCATTGGCCGAGAAATTGCTTTTGTCGGCAGAGGGGCAATACATTTCCGGATGATTTTTGATGAAAACCATGGTATGTATCATTTTGCTGTCCATGTACACTTGTGATTTTTTAAATTGCATTTTGTTGGTCAAAAATCAAATCCATTGACAGGAAGTACGAATATTTATTTTAATAGCCTTTTGATGAATTATCGCATTGACTACCCATCTCGATTTAAATTTCCTTCAAACAAGTAACTTAAACGCAGTATTACAAATGCATTATTTTTTTCGTAAGTGTTCGAATTTAAGCGCCAGCTAAAGTGACGAACATTTGTAATGCCCGCATTGGCAAAACATGATGAATGGGAACATTTAGAAACATTTAGATCCTTGTTACCTTGGTAAACATTTGACATTCTCGAGCGCATTTGTGCGCCACCATGGTAACTAATCACTAAGGCTAGTAATGCTGCACAAAAACTAAGATAGCTGCTCTGTTTTATCAAGGGGAACAAGAAACCGTTTAGGATTACGTTAGGGATAGTGCTCATTGCATCGGTTATTAGGGAGTCTATATCCAAAAGTGAGTGATTAATAGGAGATAAGCTATGTGAATTCAGTTCTACTGTGCATCGGGATGAGTCATATGAGTCAGTTTCTCGAAGTCGTATCACAATATATAGGCTTAATTTCTCACCCCAATTCCTCGGTTTCCGTCAGCTAAAATGGTTAAGTTCTTTTCGCAAATGCTGTATGCTTGGTAGCTTAGGAAAGTTTACACTTCAAAGCAAAACAATGCCATGGCTCGGGAAAATGTGAACGCAGGTCATTACATATTTTTCCTCAAAATAGGTATTAAACACAAAAGATATAGCTATAACAATACCAGTTGCATAAAATTTTGCAGTATATATGAAAAAGAGATTACCGCTAGAAGACTAAATTTCCTAACACGAATTACTTATTTAAAAACATTAGAAATGGTTAGGCATTCATTATCATGATTAAACTTTTGAATAAAATGTCTAAGTAAAAAGATGATTTTGAGATGATTAATGTCGTAGCTATATGTCTTAGAGAAAACAGCATTGTCAACGCTCCACTCTGAGTCTCCAAGAAAACCTTAATCAGAAGAATGTATGGCATGATAGAAGAAAATCCACCTGAGATGTCAATGCGACATCTTGTCAACCAAAGATATTCTTCAATTGTCTGAAGGAACAATAAGGAATGTTGTTTGTCAACAATACAAATCATACGTTCTTAGCTGAGGTCGTTTTATGTCAACTAGCAATCAAGAGAATCGTTTTATGCGTTCGAAACGATTCGTGCAAAGGAATATGGGGCACCCAGAAGAACAGAAGTGTCTATGGTTTGTCACTGCTCACGAAAAATCGTCGACCAAGATTAAATAGTCAATCTAAGAAACTATAGGTGGACGGCTATGTTCGAATCCCACTGAAGTTCCAACTATTATGCAAGCAAAATTTTCAGCAACAGTGATGGCTTTCGATGTTGCTAGCAGTAAATGGCGCATCATGCCTTCTCCTGATTTTCGCTCCAACAGTGCCTCAGAGTCAATGGAATGGACTATATCGATGAGACTCTTCAAGCCATTGTTAAGCCTTGGATAGACGACTTATCCAATGAGGGTGCCTTTGTCTTCCAACAAATTTGGCTCCATCCCATAAACCTCACAAAAACCAGTATGGGATGACGAAGAATTTGCATAATCAGGTCACATCAAACCTACGTTGGTGTGATATTAACTTTTGCCTCTAGCAAGAGGCTTTATGTTACATTACTTCGCTCCAAACTCCTTCGTCAGCAATATTAAGCTCGGTCTATTTGATTGCTCTTCAAAAGGCATTCATCATCTGCTAACAGTTACCAAAATATGAAATATTTTACTATAAGGAAGGAAACTCGATGCCTTTGTTTGATACTATGATTGATAATATTTGTACAACTCTTTTTTTTAAATTTGCCATAAGCAGCAGGTTACTTAAGGCAAATCAGTAATAGGCATTGTCAAATTTCCACATTCTAATTAAACGATTTAACTATCGAGTTCTTAAAAATGTGCTCATAAGCGTTAATCGCTCTTTGAATATTTATGAGACTACTGTGGAGGATAGCTGAAGTAAATTTCATCCCAAAACAGGCCAACTGTCTCGTTTAAGTGTGGAGAGTAGCCATACTAAGAATGTTGAGCGCTTAAATTGCCAATTTATATGAAGACCGGAACAGTTTACCTCAAATATAATTCAATTCCTCCCCCCTACCCAAGAATGATTTTCCGAACGTGAATGCCATGCAAGGTTTCTAACCCATTTATGCTGCCTAACGTTTGAAAGGTTGAGTTTTTGAGATTTAAAAAGACACTTTACGTACCTCCGCAGACTCTCTAGCTCATATTTATTTCCGTGCTGCTTTCTTGGCAAAAGTTAGCACGGATTTCCCATCTCTTAATAACTCACTGAATTATTTACAGAACAAACCAACTATAAAATTTGGGTGAATGAATTTTCAGCATTTTGCTGTATTCTTCGAAAAAGTTCTAGGAGTTTTAATGGTAACTGAATAATATTTCAACTAATTTGCGATAAGTTAGGAATTTAAACACCAATAGGTGCACTAGATATAGCTATTTATTTTCATCCCCACTGCACAAAGGTTTTTCAAATCGTTCCTATTCCTTTAATTGATTTATTTTGAAGATTAGAAGACTGAGTCTAACTGTGTAGCGTCAATTATCAATTTCAAACACCGGTCATATGCAGGATATCTATTTAATTTATTTAAATCGACGGAACGTATTACGATTAATGGAAAGAGGATTTTTCAAGTTTGCTTTGGGCGTAAAGTTTCTGACTTCAAGAGTGTTTTTTAGAGCATTGTTTTCATAAATGATTGATGAAGTTTACCTTTAAAGGCACTGGCTACTGGATTAAGATGGCATAATGACTATGCAGATGCAACGACATCTTTTGAACTAATTGACATTGGCATTGAACTAATAAAGACTGTCATTAAATACTGCTTCTCACCAATCGGTCTGTTAGAGAATGGGCACTGCTGTTCATATTCATTGTTGGGTTTCTTCGAAAATCAACCTTAATCCCTGATAAATTCAGTCCCTATATATTTTGTAAGGTAGATATGATATGTTAGCTATGTAGTGCGCTGAGTTGCTATCCATGCGTGATGAGGCAAATATTGAATGTTGGCTAAGAAAATCTATCTGATGCTATGTAATGCTATAATATATGATGAGGATTCCTAAAGGGACGACTGTTCAAATAAAGGAATATACATTATAATAAGTGCATAATAGCTGTACGAATTCGGTGTATTTTAAATTGTAAAATTATTTATCCATAAAAAGGTAAATTTCAAAAACTGTCAAGAAATTATGTTGGAAAATTTCAAATTAGTTCTTGAAATATTTTTTTAATTGAATCATACTTAGAACATTTACAACGTTTTTTGCGGAATGGGTTAATTTTCGTATTTTTGTTTTTTTCCTTGACAACTATATGGAAATTTCAAACATTTTCCAGTCTCCGAATCATCTTTTTCGTTTGAATTTCGGCCAGTTATACTTAAGGACAAGCAGCTACAAAGCAAATTTTAATCTGAATGGAAGCAAGGTCAGAGAGTAAAGCAGATAATGGATTTTTTCTTAGCCAATTTCTTCTCCGACCATATGTGACGTGATTCCTCCCGTGTGGGGCCGTGCTAAATTGCCCTGATGAAATATCACCGCATTGTTGAGCTTGAGTGCATGGAAGATGAAACTGCCTAGTAACTTTTAAAAGGTGGCTCCACCCTAAGTTACATTTCGACACATGGGCTTTTGGCGTCACTGGAGAGATAGTAGCGTCATCAGCTCATCGATACTTGCATTGTAAGTGCTCACAATAGTGATGGTTTGCATTGTTCCAGTGTCTGCCAAATCTCATTTAATCTTGAATAGAAATGAACCATACCGGGCAAGATATCCGATAATTGGGGTCTCATTCAATTTCTACATTCACGGGAAATTTAAGAATGGAACAATTGCATTTTTAGTCTTAAGGGTCAAAATGTAGAATCGTTATAAAATAGTTGTGGCCTTTTTTGGCTCCATGATCATTGAAAGGTTTTTTTACTTCATTTTCGGTTCGTATATACACAAGATCAATAAATAAATTATTTTTGAGCTGCTAAGTTTCAAAAATAAGTAAATATTTACATTCATTCATTGTGTATGCATAAAGAATAAGTACCATAAACTGGATATCTATGCATTATGCAGTGATCCATTTATGCCTCAAAATTTTTAATATGTACATTTCAAAGTTGCTGAAATTGAATAGAAATATTATGTTGGATTTTCACTTCGTTTCTAGAATATATCCACCTGTTTTCATATAGCATAGATGCCAAAAGCAAGTCTTGGAATTCATTCAAAATGCTATAAATTTGCTGGACTTAATCAAGGAGCGTGCAGAAGGCTACTGCCTTACGCAGTTGTCTTTCCTTTCTGGTGTTGATTTTTATGGAGAAAACCGCAGTCATCCTTGCCAGCTGTTGAATCCCCAGTGATTGAAACTCTTTCAGCGAATTTCAACGAAAGGTGGTATTGATAAGCATCACTGTGAAAGCTTCTAGTGGAGTCGATCACATGTTTCACTAACCAAACTTGAAGTGCTTAGACTAGTGCCTAACGATGCACATTGTTATCGTCACTGGAAGTGGCCCTAACCGAATCACCAGTTTTTAGATGAGAATTTATGCGGTTATACTAAAATAGTATGCAACAATAAGAGCTTCTTCTCTTCAAATAGCAGCAGAAAACAACCGTAGAAATGAATTTTTTCGATAATTTGAAGTTAAAGGTTCTATAACAGAATTCTAAAGGGAGATTAATCATTGTGCATAAAGATTTTTTTCATTTTCGGGCATCTTTTGCTTTTTAAAATAGATGAATACAATCCTATATATCTCGCATGCTAGGGAAAATAATGCTAACAAAAACAATTATTCTTACTTAGGTACGTAAAATTTTACCGTTAAACTTTCACAATTAACCAAGTCTACACTGACGGTGGAAACTAAGCACCTCATTCAACACCAATTTAATCTCATTTCATCAATTTTAATTGCAAAAAGTTATTCGTGTGATTATTTGAAGGTGGGCCATTGAGTGTCAGACTAAACAATCCAAGTTTTTAGCAAAACAGTGTTGCCTGTCAATATAGATTTTCGGTGAAGTTCCCTAAACAAATTTTTGATTACAGGAAATTCAAATCAGGTGGTAATAATAACTGTGGTGATTTTCTTGATGGTGTATAACCTCAAATTGTATTTTTATTGAAAAATCTTAATTGGAAAGGAGATATTATTTATTAAAAGAAAAAATTCCTGACTATCTAAGGGCGACGTGTTCACCAAACTTCTCCATGGTTACATTCTGGAACCTAATCATGGGATCTATGTTACATCTAGTAAGGAAAAATGGGCACTTCCTTGGAATGAACCTAGAATCTCGCAGCAGAGCTCAATTTAAATTTACTAACATTGAAATTTCAATCATAGAAATTATGAGTTGTGAACCGATCACAGCCTAATCTCATGGAAACCCGGTCGATATGTAATGTGTTTATATGCTAACTTTGAAATGGTGCAAAGAGTATAAATATAGCCACTACAAATAACGATCTAAATGATATTTTTGGATGTGTAAACAGAAAACCAAGGAAAAATATTCTTTACAGGTGCTCGGAGGCAAATTCCTGCCATAACTGCGTAATAGCGAATCTCCATTTAAGCCATGTGTCTACGTATTTTCCAATCTTACATTTTCCTGTCAAGGTAGGAAGTTATTAAGACCGAGTTCAGCAACAATTTCGCTTTATGCATGCAAATTAAGACTAAAGTGAGCACGTCCAATAGAGACATCGATGAGCTGCTTTAACTTAAGCACATAGGCGTCGGTTTCCTAATGGTAATAGAATAGTGAAAAATTAGTGGGCAACTTGTCCTCATCTACCAGAAGCGAGGCAAAGTAAATCATCTAAAGCAGATTTTTAACAGGATCCTACTGATGTCATGTTAAGTAGTATTAATTTTTTCTTTTGTGAAAAGTGGCCACACCTGGGATTCCCCAATTTACATTATTTTGATACAACTGCTAGTGGCTAGTTTCAGCGTCTTGCATTTTAGTACAATATTAAAAGCGACAGCTGTGAAAAATATTAAATCAAACATTAAATCTCTAATCGTCTGAATAGTGAAATATCCCAACGTCTCATCAATTGCTTCATTAACATGCTTCTACTGTACCACAGTCAGTGTAGAAGATTGAATTCGTGATCGCTGCCTTATCAGAACTTCATAATGTCTTGATGTTATTGGAATGGCACAAGGGGCCCTTAAATTTAACTAAGCGCTAGTAAGGATTTCATTTACATGACTGAATATAAACGCGATTCTCTTTCTCTAACATGGATATAATTTAAGTATGATAATACACCGGGAGAATTATCAATTGTGTTTGCAAGCCTGCTCTCAAATGCTTGAAATTATTATTACCAGTGGCATGTTTAATTCTTTTGATACTGTAGTGAGCTGTTGACACTGGAACTCATTAGATCACCCTCATCACCGTGGATATAATCTTCCCCCAGGCTCAGCTAGACTAGTGCAAGGAAACAAACCGCAACAAAATGTGATTGTTTAAGGGAACGGACATTGGTTTAAACTTCGTTTCTGGATTGCATGTGGTCACAAGTTCAGGAGTGCAAATTGGTTAGTAGCATTCTTTGTGAATCTAATGCAAGCAGAATTCCTGGCATCATGTAAGTGCAGACTATACACAACAATAAAAGAGTCCTGCCCTAAAATGTCAGTACTTTGGTGCAAAATGAATTTTTTCAGGGAAAATCGAAAACCATGAAAATAGTGGGTACCGTGCAGAGTCTTTTAATCTTTATTAAATAGTAATTCGAGAAATAACCTTCCTGTCTTGTTAAATTGCACTGTTACCAGATACTCTAGTTTCCAACTTAAGACGTTGTACCCGTCCACTAGCTGGATCCTCATGTTGCAGCTCCCGATTATGAAGAAAGATCAATTCATATTTCATTGAGTATGGCGCAATAGCCTTATCAGTTCATAAAAGAGGGTATTTAACACATTCTGGATTTTCCCGACGATTCCAAGTTGTCCAATAAAGCTAACCATTCTTCGAGGTATGGAGAAATACACTGACCTTTAGTGATAAAACTGTTATTTCTGCTTAAAAATGGCCGAATGGAAAACATAAACTCTGAAAGTTCATTTCATATTCATTTTCGCTCTACGACGGCGCATAATACTTAACTAACAGTAATCTTTTGTGACGCATTCCACGAGCTTTTGAGTGATGAAGCACTAGTAGCCAAGTTCGGTGATGAATATTTACATTACTAAGTTGATTATAAGTAAGTAGGCTAACAAAGTAGCATTGAGCTTTATTATAAATAGGGAGTTATGCTCTAAATTCACGAATAGTGCTGCAGAAAATGCATCTGTGCAATTAAATACTATAGTGTATTCAAAGACGTCATTGAATTTCATAAGTGCTCTAATTTTTCGTTGTATTTAATGTGCTGTTGTTTAGACGAAACCACGAGATGCTTAGTGTAGGAAATGAACCAGATCGAGTGCGTATCATTTATAAACAACTTATTAGCAATCTTTAATGTCGGATTTGCTCACAAGAAAATTGCATGTGTTGCCGGTCCGAATTGCCGTATTGAGACGAAAGACCCTGACACTGAGGAAGGAGATGAGGAAGGAGAGTTTGCAAGGACCGACCTTCACCTTCAATTAGGAGAGGAAGGAAAAGAGATATGATATGAAAGCGATCTTGCAAATGCCCTAGATATTGAATATAACATTGACCATGGAGATGGTCTGCACCTTGGCCTTGCAAGCTGCGTTGACGTTGAATGTGAATCATGAATGCCAAGGTTATTTTGAAAGCCAAGGTGGTTTGCTAACGCAAGGATATTACCAAGTCCTTAGTCACTTTCAAGGTCAAGGTCTATTAAACGTCGTGGTATTTTTCAACTCCTAGGCAGCATGCTAAGTCAAGTTTATTCCATAACCAAGCTTGTTGCAAGGTCAAGATCAATTAGAAAGTAGAGGTCATTTTCAAGGTGAAGATGATGCCCATTGTCCAAGGTCAATGACAAGTTCACGGTAACTTTCAATTTCAAATGCTAGGACAAGTTCTTTTTTAATTCTAATTTATTTTTACAGTTTCCATCACTTCTAAGTAAGTGTCATTCACAACTTCGAGTTCGATTTCTAGGTTAAGGTCATAGACGAGCTCATGGTCAGTTTCAATGTCGAGGTCAATTTAAATCACGTCGTCATTTTGGCACCACCCTTGATCTTGACCTAGTCCATGATCATCTTCGGCAATGGAAACATCACCAGGTCATTACTAGACATGTTGCCAAACGTTGCAATAGCAACTTGTCTTATCCATGGAATAATCTACTAGCCCATCGCGTGGAGCTTAGAGTTTTGCCATCAACATTAAGCTCGACCCAGTTAGAGGTCGTGCTTGGCCATGCTAATATTCACAACCCATTTATACTCATTTACAGGCTCTTTCGAAATGGTCCTTAGTTTTCAAGAACAGGATCCTCTTTTGAAAAACGTCGATCCTTCTGAAGGATGGGTTCGTTTCAGTGGACATTTTCGTCCTATATTAATGACTGCTTTGGATTCAAAGCTAAGACAATACCAAGGTGAAGGTCATTTTCAACGTCAAAGGTGCCACACAATAGTGAAATGAGCATTGATGACATCTACGATTTGCACTAAGGAAGAGTTGTGTCAATCAAGAGGACTAATGGTACATCGAGAATGTATTCTGTTTCGAGGTCATACTATATTTTCTATCTTTAAGTCTTCATTTATTCGCTTGTATTGTCAATTTTATAGTGTATAATAACTAATAATAACTTGCATTATCAATAAATCCCTTGGTCACTCCACTGAACTTTGGTTAAATGCAACTGGTTTTTGTAATAGGAGGCAATTGTGATTTAGCAGCAATGGGAACGACAACTTCGACCTTGTCACTTATCTCGACTCCAGACATCGCTCAAAGATTATCATTTTATTCACCTCCAAACCAGCTAATTCTTGAGAAAATAATCATAACGTCCATTGCTTCAATTTTTTCAAATTTGACTGACTAATTTAAGTTAAACCCCAACAATTTGAAGATAATAAACAATGCTCTCATGAGAGGGTTCCAGTTTGCTAATGAAGAGCACTGGCTGCCAATTAATGTATGTCACTTACGAATTAACAGACGTTGATTTGCTATGAGAAATGCAAACCATATCCTTGATTAAACTGCTACAGCAGTGGAAGCTGTCTTCACGCTTCAAGTATTGAGTTGACAAATCAGGCGAATCGCAATCGAATAGGATCTGCTTCGGTCCAACTTTCAGGAAGAAATTCAGCATGGCCTTAGCCACATAGTATTTCAATGTGGCTTCAACGGTACTATAATTGAAATTTTATGAGTCTCTTCACTCTTCTAAAAAAGGTAGATAAATGTCTCCCTGCAGATAGATGGGCACACCCGTTTGATCAACCTCGTTGGAGGGCTTCGATGAGCAGCCCAAAAAGAAGGATGAAAAAATATATAATGTATAAGGACATAACGTGTAGGATAAGTATATAACGTATAAGAATAAGGATGACATATCATAAACTTAATTTTAAAAGAAAACGGATATTCTTTTAGAACAATGATTTATTATTAATTCAAACGCTAAAGCAGCTTTAAGCTTATTAAAGAATTCTAATTGCTCTGCCTGTTGTCACAATTTTGTTTTTCATGAATGAATTAAAACCCATATAGGTTTCAACAATGTCGCCTTATTATCTTGGTGCTGTATTAAGTCTTTACAAAGGTATGAGGAGCTGTAATGGTAAGATGGACTGTAATGAATTCCTATCTTTGGCAACTGGGAACTTAGCAATGTAGAGCAGTGGCCAGTTAAAAGAGGAGCCGCGTCTGTCTTTACATGGTGTTTAGTTCATTCGGTAAAACAGAATATCTGGACTTCACTAGGATACGGATGCAACTCTTTTTCTTCAAGTTCACATGAAAGGGAATCCATGGTAGGAGAATATTGGTTAAACAACGATATCTTAGGCCTTCACTCGAAGGTATATAGTGGCTGACATTTACCAGTAGATTTAGATTATCTATAGAGCCTTATTCTTACTACACAGAAATTTACTGCTGCATTAATTCAAGAAGAGGCTTCATATGCTTCTGTATGAATGACTAAAAGTGCCAACAAGAGAACTTTTTCTTGATCGAAGTACCTTTTCTGCCATTGAGAGTGCAATCAAGTGTTATATCATCCAGCTGAATAAAAGCATGCGAATATTGGTCATTAATCTATTTGTGAACGCCATTTACTTGTTTGCGGAAAAATTCTACGAAATTTTATGGTATCTCAGGTTCAAAAGGCACCAGAGACTAAGATACGGCAGGGTCACCAGAAGATGATAGGAAATTTGGCTCCAACTTGCACTTCAGACGGGTGTATGATTACAGTCCTTAAGTTTTATTGAGACCATTTTTAAGCTACTTGGCAAATAAAAGTAAGGATTGATGACCCCAATCAATCAAGTTAGCAGACTTGATAATTTAGGTTGTGGGTGTGGGGGGGGAGGATGCTTGAACTTTAGCCTGGCCGTGTAACCTGCTGAAGGGTGCAACGATGTGATTGGACCACTGAATGTGCCGTAGCTTTTCGACACTCAATAATAATTTGAATATTCAAGGACACATTGATGACTTAATCGTGCTAAATCATAACAATATGGTTAACCGGTTTCTTTAAGGACGTACATTGCATTACAGCAACCATGGGGAGGTGCTGGATATTGTTTCACACCCAACTCAAAGGAGTAAGAGTTACATTGGACATCTTTGTAGCCGATATTGCATAAATGTGAAAATTAATTAAATGGAGCTCTTATTTGCTTGCTAAATGAGAGATTTGCTACTTAGGACTAACCGAGAACAGTAGGCTGACTGATTTGCGGCGGAAGTGTAAATATTCGCATGAAAGAATCGCATGAAGAGCGACTAGCACGCTTGAATGAAGACGGCCGGACAATTGCGTTGTTGATTTTATTGGCTCAGGTGACTTTGGTGGTGTCACCACCACTGTGGGTGAAAGCAGTTCTGTCATTGGCGGCTTTAGTGAAAGCGGAGCTCTTTCTTGGGTTGTCGCCGACATCGCCACAACCAGACTACTAACTTGAGCAGGTAGAAAAGATAAAGAGGCGTTAGACGCACCTCAAATACTCATTGAGTCATGCACACATAGTTACGGGCTTCTTTATCAGCTGATTTGCATAACTTGAATAGTAGAATAAACAAACTGTTCGTAGTTTATTCGTATAGCGGTTTCACTACCATGTCCTGATGACTGCAATGACCTTTCATCAGCCTTAGTTTGCTCTAATCTAGGTCTCCTTTGAATATTAGCATCTAATTCTACGAATTGTCTCTTATTGTGTTTTAAGAGTCTAAAAAATATCATTTACATTGATTAGCAATTTATATTCAATAAGCAAACTCTCTCAATGTAATCTTGAGTCAAACAGCCGGTGTTTTGATTTGGTCTAATCGTCAATCTAACTTAACTGTATGGTCTGGTGGATGATCTACTCACCATTTTCATATCGATGTTGCCGTGTCTCTATCCCTCAGAGGCGAAAATTAGATCATTTTTTCCACAAAGTAAACTCAAAATCCACTTAATTAACGACACTCTCCAGGGCTCGCGTGTACTGACTGATTAGCATGCCTGACAGGAGGACAAAGAGTTATAGCCACCGCACGGTAGTGCGATTATTTTAATTATAAAAAATTGTTGAGAGTTTAAGAGAGGAGTCAGGAGAAGACCACAACACCGACCACTTGACACAGTATCTTGCAG
Organism: Lithobius microps; assembly: GCA_034697525.1. Classification (NCBI taxonomy): domain Eukaryota; kingdom Metazoa; phylum Arthropoda; class Chilopoda; order Lithobiomorpha; family Lithobiidae; genus Lithobius; species Lithobius microps. The sequence continues at coordinate 7,609 of JAQIVA010000016.1, read as the reverse complement.
GCCATTAACGGGTGGTCGCGGAATAATGTAGATTTGTAACGCTCTCTGGAGCGATTTCAAGAAAATAAGGCTGACCGAGAAAGGAAGGAAGAGTAAATTGAGATAAATTATTCCTCTTTGACCTTTATTTTTTATACGTCAAAGCCTCGGTTTGCGAATACACCTGTGCTTTGCCCCTTAGTGACCTGCCAGATACCGAGGCTGGTAGTCGGTGTTGTGGTCTTCTCTTGAATCCTCCGTTAAACCCTCACCAAAATTGTAATAACAAAATAAAATTAATACGTTTACCAAGTATTCCCGTTTCTTACTTCCTCTTTGTCCACACATTAGGCATGTTACGCAAGTCAGTGCACGCGAACCCTGGAGAGTGTGCCGTCAAGTAAGTGGATTTTGAGTCCACTTTGTCGAAGGTACGAGAAATGACATTTCATATTCACTCGCGTGGTGGGAACCACGATTTCTATACTTCCCGGTAAGTTCAGTCACTGATGGTCAACCGCGGTGGTCAGCGTCGACGTCGCTTCAGTTCCCTCATCCGTCGCGGAAGGGAGCGTCTGATGGCACGGAGAAACACCGCATCACATACGAGATCACAGGGCTGTTCTTTCCTCATTCATGACAATATGTATGTCAGCAGGGGAATTTCATCAACAACTTTTAGACTACGCCTCTATCAGAGTTTGTTTGTAAATAAGCACCACCCGGAAGGCCAAACTAACGAAGTGCCAGACTACCAGTAAGATGGCGTATTTCCGGTCTTAGAGGAATATTTGAGTGATTTTATGGAAATGTTTCAAAGCATCTATTCTGCTTTTCACAGAGGCTTGCTCCCGATGCCAAGATTTTGTGGTATCGGGTCATCTCTTAAGTTCTGTTTAAAATTTACCTTTTTAAATTGATGTAAATTGAAAGGGTGTTTTGTGATCTCTAGTGGAGCTGAATTTTATATACTTCCAAAGGTGCACTTGAACAGGTCTAACTATATTTCACAGAACAATAAAATCAAAGTTTTCCTTAATCAAAGCATCGGTAACATGAAAGTTCCCACGATTCATTTAAGTCACATAACACACTAGGACCCAATGTGTTATTATTCCTTCTTAAGCAACCACTACTAATGTATCAGTACCCTAAATTTTAATTTTGAAATCAATTCAATTGTGCTTTCTAAAAATGTAAACAAAGAAAAGAAGAAGCTTGGCCAATCGATAGTTACGTTGATGCGAAATTCAGAGTTTGAAGAAACTGCATCAGAAACGTTATCATAAATTTTAACAAAACATTATAAACTATAGACAATGCTTTAAACATGATGTGCAAATAAATTGTAAACGGTTTCGCAAATAAAGAAGCGAATCATGACTCACAGTAGGAGTCGCCGAAGTGGCATATTCTACATCTTCGTCAAATAAAATTGTAAAATTTTAAACCAGAGGAACTTTGAAAAAATTGGGCTGATATCAGATCCAATGGCGGCTTCCTTGAAGGGGGTATCACCATCGTTAAATATGTCCAAACTCCCCGCTTCGTCGTAGACGTGGAAGTGGACGAGGGTTTTAAAGACCCAAGTATCTTCGCAAATAATTCCAGTCCTGTGCACCAGGGACCCCATGGTCTCTAATTCCTCTATCGAAGAGGTATCGTCTTCCATACTTCGATTGCTGAGATCCTCGGTAATATAGGATGGTGGGGATGGGAGAGCGTCATAAGGAATGCCAGGCCTTGCAACATCAGATGCACTGGCGGCGCTGGGATGCCCACAGGCTATTCAAGCATCACGAGGCAACTAAACAACCCGATTTTCTAATAAGAACATTTTCTTTGAAGACTCAGCTTTAGTCCCAGCTCGCCGCAAGTAATTAACTCCCGTCAATGTCGCAAGACACCGGCTTTCTGAAGCAAGCCAGATCCTCTTAGCAAGCCAGTTGAAGAAGATGCCACGAACAATCTCATCCATGGCGTCCTTGTCAGAATTTTTAGGACACATTTCGACACCGGATTCCTTCACTCGCATTTGACTGAATTCGCCTAGCAAGCAGTTTGAATGCACGAGGCTCCTTCGACTATCTGCCTTGACCAGCTGTTTAGGCTTGTAGAAGTCATTTTTGTAACAGAAAAATTATGGCTTCTGAGCTACAAATGGGGGATATGGGAAAGGGCTTTCACAATAATCACTGCTCATCAAGACTACCTATATATACTTGTCCTAATCATCCTTTACTTTTAGGAGCATCGCTCTGTCGAAGTCATGGTGGTACATTTGCCATTTTATTATCCGCATGAAGTCACCAATTCTAAAGTAGAGTCAGACTATCCAGATGCAAATCTCACAATCGTACCAACTTCAAAGTTCTCTCCTCCTCCTCCTCCTAATGGTGTTTTTCCTCTTTCGATTGTAGATCCTATTGACTTTGTCTCCAAGCATCAGAGTGCGCAAAAATGCATTCCTCAACTTCTATTGCAATAAATGCTCGCGTTGGTTTTCTTATCGCGTGTTTAGACTTTGCTGGCCGTAGTTGCCGGAAAGCTGTCCTAGCACTAAGCATTGGTTCCATTTATATATTTGTGTTTCAGAGAAGGTAATTCAGCTATTATGGGGTAATTGAATAAATGATTACACTCCTATTTCACTGCCCATATTGGGAGCTACGCAAAGCTGACGTTTGTAACCCGTTGGAATTGTTCGGCTATTTCTCATGCCTCCTTCTTTCCTCCTCCTCTTTTTGCCCTTTTTTGTCTTCCCCCTCGATCTCCTCATCCTCCTCCTCCAGTCCCGCCTTATTAGTCGCATGAATTGGCCAATGTGATTTTAAACTGGTTAGTATTTGTTGAGCTTGACAAACGTTCGCCGGTATTTCGAATTCGAAAATCCTTAAATCTTCCAGAAAAAACGTAAATGAATAATAAACATCATTAAGTACAAGACGATGACTCGGCGTGACAATGGCGATAACTGCAATGGCTCTTTAGAAAAAGGTGAAGTTGGGTTTGTGGTTGCTTGCACTATTAAAGAATTAGGCTGCTGAAGGGTGTCTAGGAAGCCAGAATTGTGACAGGGACTAATGGGATGGGCGGTGACCAATGAGTAGGGAGGGAAGGAGTAGAGAAAGAGTGTGTGTAAGTGAATGAGAAGTACGGGCGGGGCATGTAAGTAGGGTGGTATGGTGGGGAGGGCGAATTGCCTTTATTATGCACAAACGGTGATCAACCGCTCAGCACGGCCGGGCCAATCTACTGAGACGACTGGGTGACAGATCCATCTGTTCCAGCCCCGAAGAGGGAGTAAGCGGTATAGACAGAGCGCTGCGTCATTACTCAGCCATGTGATCAAACAGGCAACCGGCCGAGTCAGCACGCGCACTTAGAGCTCAACTGACAGCCCGATGTCATTTCACTCTGAGAGACTGGCAACATCTGTCCCCTTCACGGTTGGGTAGCCAGGATCAGCTTTGACGGACGTCCTGGTGATGCGTACTCTAGGAGTGATCCCTAGAAGTACGATCTTGGCCCGCCACCCTTCACACCAGAGTCTGTCACCACGCCTCTCCTTGCTCCTACCACTCTCTCTCAAACCACGCTCTAACACAGCCGCCCGTACTTTTCTACACCTCTGCTCCTCCACCACCACCTTTTTCTTCTTCTTCCTCTTATCTTTCTTATTCAGCTGCAGCATCATCTCCCTCATGCAATTTCTTTGTTTCTTATTTCATTTAAAAACACTTTTTTTATTGTTAATTATATTTGTGCATTTTTCTTTTTCCGTTGCAGCGGTCTCAATTCCCGAGGTACTGATTCATACAATTTTTCCAAAGGAGTCTTTGCCCAATCTTTTGTAATTAAAACACATTACCCAGTAAATTTAGGGATGATTACAATTACGGTGGCAATAAATCTAGCCTATGAATCTCAGAAACCTACCATGAATGCTCCTCTATAGTGAGATTGAAGTCTAGAGACTAGTAGAGGTGGCGAGATGAGATGCTCAACTTCATTAGAATGTTCCAACTCGTGCAGCAATTTTAACGATTCTAGCTGCTGTATGGAGCATTGATGCATTACCATCATCTTGAAAGATGGCGATGTCATTCTCCTCCAAAAGCCACTATTCTTGAACTACCTTAAGAGAATGAACTTTTTTGCTAGTTAATTACTCTTCTGTAGTAAGAGAAGGAAATCATTGGCCCGTAGGCAGATTTCCAGGAAATAGTACCAGAAAACGCAAACCACCTTCAGAAAGCATATTTTTTTCCCTCTTTACTGACAATGAACCTTACCAGCCGCTTCGGTTGCTGTCTTTCCGTAACTTCCTATGAAACAATATGCCTCAAATGATTCTTTTGTGGTACTACTTCCATGTCAACAGGGTTTTATCATGCAAATCGTATTTTTTGATCCGTAAAACCAGATTTCAAAAGGCATAAGGCACTGGTTAGCTTAATTAGACACTCTTTAAATTTCGTCCAACTTAAAAATTGTACAATTTTGACATAACGTACGAGCAGACCTGATGTTGGCACCGAAAACAGGCCCCACTTGCTGCTCTGAAAAGGTGATAACTCTGGTGCTGAAGAAAGATGGTTGTTCTCTTTTCAAATCGGCGGAAAACAGTCATGGCTACATCCAGCAGTGGAGAGGGCTTCTCTCTTGGTAGCGAGTCTTCAACTGGTGCGCTTTCGAAGTCATGGAATCCCCGCTAATACTCAGATTCTTCGACTGTGAGGCACCTTCGCGAGATGGCGCTGGGCTGGGCATAAACAGAGCCCAGGGAGTGCCCACCCTGCTTGTATACTCAGCTTCTGAAAAATGCACAGAGTTTGTTTTGAAGAACATATCCAATCAAAATAATGTTGAGGAGGTGCTTAATAAGTATTTTTAGCAATACTGAGTTGGGAAACAGAAGCTTTTACAGCTTCTAACGGGCCGAAAAAGCCGATGCCATGTGGACACAAAGAACGATTGCATAAAACTGATTGTGATTGCCATCGTAATGCTACTTGGCTTCGAGAAATGCGAAGCAGGACTATCGGCTTTATCCCTTCTTTCTTCTTCTCGCAAATTCGCTGGAGCTGAGGAGTAAAGCGGACTCTGACGAGGTATGTTTGACGTACTGGTGGCTGCTGCTAGTCTGTTGCAATATCCTCCTATTTGACGCTGAGAAGCGTGGTCGTCATAATTGAAACTCAAGAATTGCCTCTCAATTTGGCGATTTAGCACTACATTTGAACCATCCAGCAGGTCACTACACTTCACTAAAGACTTGTTAGAGCATTCGCAATTTGCCAACGTAATACGAATAATAGGGATGTAGTGGCTTAAGATACATGCTCGTTAGACGAAACTCGATTGCTATATCAGCTAGCCGAATTTCTGACTCGCTTTTGGCATTTTTTAGAGCAAACTAAAGCATCTACGGCTGGAATATAATCACTGATTGGTTCTATTCTATGGAAAATTAACTAACGAAACAACAAATCCAGAATTTACGCTGATCATGGAAATATAACGCATTATCCTTCTTCTAGAACGTCTATTCAATTTTAGCTCCTGTTTACTTACCGACTAGCATTTTGCCTTGCGGCCCGATATCATATACACAGATAGCAATGAAAGCAAAAAAAGTTAATTTTGTTGTCTAACTGGTCCGTAAATGCCTCCAGTTACTATGAGCAGCTTTTGACTATCATAAATTGCAACTGATAATGTTGTTTAGATTTCCAACAAAATGATTACCTAATTTTGAACAATAGTTTAGAAGTCATGTTATATATGGGGTACCTCACAGGTAGTTGTGACCGCAAGGCCAGTGCAGGCTCATTAATGTATGCTTATTCCGTGATTTGTGGGCTAGCATCTTTTTTTCAGCAATAGAAAATTGCAAGGGATTACAAAATGTAGGGTCGAATAATCGCAAATTTAGATTTGATATTGATTCCTTATTTGGCCCATGCAAAAGCTAGATTCCTTCTTTCGAATTTAAACATCGAAATAGGTATCGTGGTCCATTCTATCGAGCAGAAGTACTTGTCTTTGAATCCAAGTTACCCTACAATCCACGTTCTGAAGCAGATTTTGAGCTCACTATAGTGGTGATAGAATCGCAACCACAGGGTGCACTACGTAGGCATTTCGAAAAAAATTGCGAAATTTTATAGTGATAAATTGTAGTACTTTTCGAAATGCCGACTCCTGTGTCTGCGATTCTATCACCACTATAGTGAGTTCAAAAGCCGGCTTCAGGACGTGGATTGTAGGGCAAATTTGATTGGAATACACGTCCTGCTAGATAGAATGGACCAAGATAACTATGTCGATGTTGAGAGAATCTAGCTTTCAAATGATTAAGGTAAAGCAGCTAGGGAAGAATCACTGCCAAATCTACTTTTGCGATAGATTCAAACCCTCTAATGACGTAATGATTGTATTTCTGTAATGACGTATTTCTTTACAACTACTTTTAAGTTTGAATTCGTAGTGGTAGATTATGGTGATATCAGGTTTTCATTTAATAATAAGGATGCAAATCCTCACATTGTTAATTTAATGTCAAGGGATCGCTTACGGTCTTTACGAGTCGTCTCTTCTTTGAATCAGTAGATCTTTCGATAGATCCACAAAGGAAAAATAATTTGAATCCTCTTCTAGCTCACAGGTAATGCTATGCCCACGTGAAGTCTAGGATCTAAAGGGTTAGCCACAGAGATTCGGGGAGAAGTGGGCTCACCGGAAGATCTTCCAACTCCTCTGCCCTTAAATTGATGAGGGCCCTACCCTTATAGAAATGCAGATTCTTACCTTCTGTCGCTACGTGCTACTTAACGTAGACACCTTCTAATAGGCCATACTTTAGCGAAGCGTTGTGAACAAGATTTTGAGGCCTCTGTACGTTGAAACCTATTGAATTGCGAGAAGAAATGCAATTGTTAGACGACGTTAATTAGTTCTATGTTGGAATTCAGCCTTCATATTTGCGCACAAAATTGTTGTGATCTAAATGTGTATTCGTTTGTTTGCATGTACTTTTAACATTGATGCAAAAAAAAATAATAAAATTCAACAATTTTGTTCGTTGACATTGAAGATTGAATTCCAACATTTAACTAATTAATCTCGTCTACCAATTTCATTTCTTCTCTTAATTGCATAGGTTTTAGCGTACAAAATCCTCAAAATCTTGTGCACAACGCCTCGCTAAAGTATAATGCATTAGAAGATGTCTGCGTTAAGTACCACGTAGCGGCAGAATGTGAGAATCTGCATTTTATATATAGGAAGGGCCTTCAACATATTGAGGGCATATTTGTTTAACATAGGCATTTAATACCTTTTAGTTAGCTAAACGGAAGTCATTTGAAACATTCTAAACCACAGAGCTCTATCGATTAATATTTAAGCAAATACATTTAATTGGGCCGTTTTTAAAAGCATATTGAATCCCACTGCTAAATGTACGTAGAATCAATATCATTTAATGGAATTTCCGTATCGCCATGAAGACGGCTAGTACAATTCTGAATGGCACAATAATACTCGAAGATTTCGCTCACGAAGAATTCAGCATGAACGAAGGATATTTTTTAGACCGTACTGACATGCCGAGTATATGTAAAAA
>JAQIVA010000015.1:0-24318 GCA_034697525.1 Lithobius microps | reverse complement strand
GAAAATGGAATGCTGGAAGAGAGGCTTATCTTCGTTCGGTGTCATTTCGATACTTAACAGTTTAACGAGTCAAGTAAAAATATCGAAACGAATCGTACAAATTTGAGAAGCTTCATATTATTTGTGAATATGGGCAAAATGTCATTACTTCAAAAGGAATATGAACGATTTGTCCTTTATTTATTTCCCTCACTCATCAAAATTGCCTGAAATATGAAACATAGTACTTCTTGAATATAGTGGGAATATATTGAGCATGAACCGAAAAATTACTTGCGAGATTACAAAAAAGTTCGACTATAAGAAATCGTCACAACAAATAATTACTATGCATAATAAAGATAAATTTCCATTAAAAATCTGCAGAAACTGTATTTGATGAAAATTTAATATGAAATCCTATTTCGTTAATTTTATTTGGGATGGATAAATACAACTTCTATGCCTAAGCTGCAATGTTGACTCAGATCTTTACTTATAATTCTACAGTACCTGCTGAGCTTACCTTCGTATATAAGGTACCCGTAAAACTTGATCACAAATTTTAAATTTTTTACGAAAATATCTTTGTTTTGTCGATCAAAGATACCATAGGCGTCTACCCACCTTAGAGTTTGCGAATGATCTCATTTCTCCACCCTTTTGGCTTAATTACTGAATATTGACACCAAACTAAGATTGTCACCGGTTTAGTTAAATTTACCCGTTACTTACGAATTAGATTATTGACTGATGCTTATGCTCAGGAGTTGAAGGTGGTGTATTTTAACTCTATATAATCAATTTTACTTGGACAAATGAAAAAGCTCCATTTAATAAAAATGTCACCCTTAATATATAAAGGAATGGAGAATATTTTCAAAGCATCCGAAGCCTGTGGCCATCTCAATTTAATTTAACAGCACTTAATGATTATGAAGTTGTAGGTCTGTATCTGTATTGCGGAAAAATTGGAGTAATATTTTGGCTTTCAAGATTCCCTAACAATGCCTTGTAAAAATATTTGTGATACAATTGAATGCTATTGGGTGATTACGAAAGCAGCTGATTCAATTAAGATCATTTGAGAATTCAACGGCACTTTGACTCTTACCCAAAACAATTTTTTATGTATATAGAGCTCCGTTATTCGATTTTTCAGCTCAATTAAGCCATAGTACATACTTCTATAGGCTTAAACCATCTCAATTAATCACAAATTATGTCCTAGATGGTTAAAATTAGGGCGTGCGAGGCTTACTAACAAGGCTAGACTAGAGATAGAGGTCAATTATGAATAATCCAAAGAAGTATTTCTCGGAAGTTTATTTAACTTGTATTTGTTTCAATCAAAGGGCTACCATCTAGTTGTCAATCGGTGTACATAATTGGATTTGGACATCTTTTGATGTTTAGAAGAATAACTAGTTCTATTTCTTTAAGACCATTGTCACGAATTCCAAATCCGGGTTAATTATGGAAATCTGTTGATAAGTTGATGAAAAATCTTCGTGTTATCACAATATTCCTTAGCAAATTAGTATAATATTTCTTTAGTACCTTTTAAAGTATACATTCTATTTCTATGATGATCAGTAAATTTTGAGACAGTCCCTCTTGTAAAGCCAGGAATTCGGGCAATTTCTGTTACATTAGCGCTAACCGGACTCTGACGGACTAGCGAAAGTGTTAATCACACCATGTCCAGCCCAACCACACGTCATTACTCAGCTCCATATAAGTACTTGAGCAGCACTCATTCAATTTCTCAAATAGCTGTTGCTAGTAGTTGCCCTGGACTTGACAGTGTTTCCTAATTTAATATAATTGCATGTTCAAGCCTTAACCTAGAAGGAGCTTGAGCGTTGACTAATGGATAGTTGGTGACGCCAATAGTCGTGGAGTTTTAGAGGATTCGTTCGGAACTATATTTACTCATTGAAAGTAATGCTGGCCTTTTTTACATCAGTAGCGTTAAATGATCTTTTCCCAAAGTTTGAAAAAATACTACTTCTACAAGGAAACACCTTGATAATTACCGAAATTACAATTAGTTTTATTAATTATTTCTTCAAGCAGGCATACACAATTTCGCTATGAAATTTATGTTTTGAGACTCTTAGGACTACATTGATGTTTACTCTAGGATTAAATTAATTATTTTTAAATTATGCACAAACGCACGTTTCTGTATACAAGCGTGAGCAAGAAAAGTTGGCGTAGATCCCGTTAGCCACTATTTATTATTCCCTGAGATCGATAGAGTGCTGGGCGCTTGATGGTCGGCTCTACACCATTTAGAATATATTTTGTCAGTTTTTCAAAGGGTTTCCACCATATTTTCCTAGGACTATAACTAGTTGTCTCAATAAGCCGACCTGCCAAGCCCTTCTTTGTGAGTGAATATCAGAAATGATGACACCAACACCTTCCTCCTAATTGATATATAAAGCAAGGGGCTCACTTGTACAGTCATTCGAAATCCTTTCAACCATCTCTATAACCTGGAAATCATGACCTTTGTTTATTTTTTTCGAAATTTAGGTTTCGATTTTTAATGTCCATCTTTGACCTTTATGTTGGCACTCAATGAGGATTACCATTGTATAAGAATTGTTAATATTATCATTTCAATAAATGGAATTATTGGATATCAATTTATTTAATTATATGTGATATTCAAAAATCAATTGTACTATAAATAAATTACAATTTATTTATGTTTCAATACCTCACATTAGCTGAATATATAAATATAAATATCTCATACAGTATCTCCTTAGCACAAAGTTCTTCTTCATGCTAGTCGGGTAGTGATCCCTAATTGTGTATATTGTTAAAAGTTTATATGTTGCCTACAGTACTGTGTCACTTCATGGCATCAGTTGTCCAAGGTACATTGAGAAGTTCTCGTTAAAAAACTGAGGTAGATGAGCTAGATGAACTGAAATGTTTTAAGTTACTTGTGGAAACATGTGAAATGCTGTTTTCGGGCAAGAACATTTTGGTTGACTGGATTCATTGGCGAACCAGTCCTAAATAATTTTGTTTTGCTGCAAGGAAACAAATCCAATTGCTTTAAATTGTAATTTGGTAATAAATTTATCTTACTTTTCTACCTGGCATAGCGCATACGGTTAGCAGAAATATGAAAACTCATTTAAATATTTTCCTTTGCTTTTCACTGATAACAATAAATAGGTTCTGACTCGAAGTCCGTCAAGAAAGAGTGAAAGACATTTTGCAAGCCATCTAGATGTTCACGCATGTACGAGATAAATTAGGTAAATTGTTGCATGGTAAATGAGAGGAAAATACCGGTTTTTTGGAACCAATAGACTGGTACGATTAAGTGCCTTTTTATACAAAGGATGGAAAAGCATGATAAAATGGATCCAAACGAATAGGGTTTGAATGACAATAAATATTGTCTAGTATGTGCTTGCATTCGCCAACGATTTTTCCATCGCATCCGTCCCTAACCAGTGTTGTGCCGTCCACTTTCCATTAGAGGCATAATTCGTATATACAGAATTAGAAATCCAAATTGAGATTTGAGGATCGCTCTTTTCTCTCGTTTCCTAATTCTGATACTACTAATCGCCTGGGCATTAATTTCACTATTGGCTCTATCTGCATAATTACCATCGCATTATTGTAATTATCGTTTTATGTTAGAGAATTACCACAGAATTGACACTACATTATGTTGCCGATTAAAGCAAAACAACGCTCAACTATAAGTTATCATGATTGTTATTGGAAAAACATTTATTGTTATTGTTTTTAGTTCTTATATTCTTAAATTTGAGGAAAATGCTTGTGTTTCAAGTCCTCCCATTTCACATCTAGAGATTTCCTTACGATAACACAAAGTGAAAATGGAAACATGTTTTGACCACCTTAGCGAAATAAATCAGTCAACTTTTAACGGTTGAGGAATTCCTGATAAATATTACTACTTGTATTCTGAAATTAAATGTCCTTAAAGACAAAACATATTTTCAGTTTCCTTGACTTTGAAGTGCATTACACACCATTCTGAGCCTCCGCGTATTTTAGTTTTCTGTATTAAACTAACGAAATAGTACGTCCTTGCCGAAAATTATAAAATAACACCAATTAAGCAGAGTTTAATGATCAAACAGGTAAATTTATGATTTTGGTCTTGAAGGCCAAAAAGTTACATTAACCAAATAAATAAAAAGTGAGGAACGATGAAAAAGTAATTTCAAAAACATTTAAAGTTCTATCTTCGACTATGTCGACATTGAGTTTCAGAAATCGACAAATGGAATGAGGTCCTAGATTGCCACAACTATGTCTACCGCTATTATATCGATCTACAGCGTATGCAATGATTGTTGGAAAGTGCTTTTTCAAGTTCTTAACAACTTCAAGATATAAACCCCCAAGGGTAAATAGGTGATACTGACGAGCAACGGTCAGATTACACTACTTTGACATGCATCTTACTATTCAACATGGCTTCATTTTTTGCAAATATGGAAATTATTCTAACAATAAAAGTTCAAACTTTTTTAACTTTATTCATTTATTCATTTATACGATGCTTAATTGTACAAGCTATATCATACGGAAGCTTTTATTCGCACCTGCCGTTACTTTATATTTACGAACCAAATACACTCTCTGATTTCGCATTAGGCGGAAATGTGTTTTTATACGTCCAATCATCTCCGTTAAATTTAGTAAACTCAACTAAACGCAATGCTATGTTCATTGCTGATTCTTGCCAGCATCTTTACTGTAACCCGCTCCTTTCTCAGACAATGATGAACTCTACAAATTGCCTTACAGGAGAAACAAATTAAATAAATAAGCAGTAATAACTCCGTCTCCTTAATTTATTGACGAAATAATGAAAAATTAATGTCCGAAAACACGCATGCAGCATACTTGCAGCAATATTACTTTCGCGGATGTGAGCCTGTAGAAATAAATGCTTGCAATCCAAAATTCTTAGTCAAATTTTGCTGATCCATTGGGAAATCATTTATTATCTCACAAAACCTGTTTCCTGATTTAAATAGGAAAACTCGAGGTCATTGTAACAGAACTCCGCATTGATTTTGAAATACGAATTTTTAGCTATTTTGATCACTACTAAATCGTAAAAGTTTCGTAAATGGCAAATTCTTCGACGCCTCAACAGCTTATGAAATATTCCATATTTTTATCAAAATGCCCCACATCTTCAACAGGCAGCATCAAATGCTGAGATCAAAGACGATCTTACAACCAACAATGTGATCTATGACTTCACGGAGTTACAATTCGACTGTTGTTGTTTACCCCAAATTCATCCATCGAATTCTCGAAGGCTTGATTAAATATCTGCTAATATGGAGGTACCCATGGACATTCACTAGAGAATTTCATATGGCAATTTCATATGAAAAGGTTGTTATATCAATTTCGCGGCATCGTCAAGGAATAATACAATTGGAATTGCAACCACCTAATACGGCAGCAATTAATACTCCAATCTACTGACAGCGATTAGGGTTTTTGAACCAAGCTATGAGTAAGGAAAATGGGTGATCTTTTAACTGGCGTTGAGGAGATGCAAGGAGTCGGTAGGAAGGTCGAAATGAGGCGCTGAACGCACAGAAGGGGGAGTAGAATAGAGAATTATTACGATCTCTTAATTTATTGTGATCATTTGAAATCCCCGCAGAAGGACATGACTGATAGATACAGAGACCTTGCAAATACAGAGATACCAGACTGGGTGCTGAATCCATTTAATTATGTTTATGCGTAATTCAAGAAGACCTAAATGCTCTGATGAACCACTTTGAATTGAAGCCTCTCCTCAAAAAAATCCTATGCGGATTTTTGGTTGCTGAAATCTATCGGAATTTATGGGTATGAATTCAACTTTACCTTTCTGCTTTCTCATTATCTTACATGCCGAGACGCGGAGTTAGTGCAATTACTCGAATCCTTACTAAGCAAAGAAATCTCCCACAAATTGTAAAAATAGGAGATATGAGACGACTTCTTAGATGCATTGACCCGAAAAGGAATGACTTAGTTTTACAAACACTAATGTCTCCCATCTTAATAAATGATCAAATTAAAATATAGGTTTCTCGAAGGATTATTCTTCACCATTACAACTCATTCATTTATAAGGCATCCTGTAATTTAAAAATACAGTAATATAATCATTAGGGATCGGTGGAAAAGCAAATAGTATCCTATGGTGGCGGTGATTGAAAAAATATTGCATAGCTCACCAAATCGTTAGAAAGAAACAGCTTTCGCAATATTTGTGAGTTCTTGGTTAAAATACCAATGAATGTTACAAATATGAAGGCATTAGTAAGTATGTAGATGAAAGGGAGCCGTTGATAAGCATATAAGTTGCATTGATCGTTGAATATTTAATTGAAACATTATTTGGTTAATTGTTCTATTTATTCACATATTAACAAAAGCTACTGAATCTGCTAATCTATACCCCACACCTCTCAAAACACTAAGACCATGGGAAATACTCTGTAGAAATCAAATTCGATAAAAGGGAAGATAAATTAGTTGCACACTTTGAATTCATTATTTCATTAATAAATTGAAACAAATTGGACCTCTTTTATTAGTATTACAAGCAAAACGGAGTTGATTCCTGTTTACTCTTGGAAATAAACTTACTTTTGTTGACGACAATCCAAAAAATGACGCTTTTAACAAAGGATATTAACTCTGGAGCATAAATTATAAATGTCTGTTACAAAAAGACTTCTACAAGCCTGAACAGCTGATTTTAGCGTGGCCAATGCAGATAATCGATGGAGGTTCGTGCATTCAAACTGTGTGCTAGGCGATTTCTGTCAAATGCGAGTGAAAGAAATCGGCGTCAGCATGTGCCCAAAGAATTCGGGCAAGGTTTCCTTGGGGAAGATTATTCGTGTCATCTTCTTCTACTGGCTGGCTATGAGGATCTGGCTAGCGGCTGAAAGACGGTGCCTTGCGACATTGAAGAGAGTTAATTACTTGCGGCGAGCTGAAACAATAGCTGAGTGTTTAACAGACATTCCCTTCCTAGGACTCGGGTCGGTATGTCACCTCGTGATGTTTGAATCCCTTGTAGGCCTCCGAGCTCTCCCACCCTCACCGTCCCAAATTACTGACAACCCAGCGACCGAACTAACGAAGATGATACCTCTTCGATAGAGGAATTCGAGACTGTGGGGTCCTGGTGCACATGACTGAATTTATCTAGAAAGATGCCTTCGTCCACTGCCACGTCCACGGCGAAGAGGATAGTTCAGACAAAGGGGACGATGGTGACACCCCAGTCAAGGAAGACGACAGTGCATCTGACACCAGCGAAGGTGAGTTCCAACATCACTACCCTAACGGAAATTTGTTTAAAATTCCGCTGGATTAAACATTATTTTGCAATATATTTGACGAAGACGAATAATATGCCTCTGCAGCGGCTCCTAGTGTGAATCATTATCCGCTTCCAGATTTGTAAAATCTTTCACAATGCAAATTTTCATAATGTATAAAGGGTTTTCTATAGTTTACGCTGACGCGTTAAATTCATGGAAACTTTTCTGATGCATTTTCTTGAAACTATGAATATCGGATCATCGACTTGATCTATTATCTACGCTTCTTCTTTCCCATATTTATAGCTTTCGAAGGTACAATTGAAATTCGTCGATCATCGTGATGTTGTTATTAAAAGTAAGGAATACTTACATTTAAGTGGTGGTTGTGAATAAAGGAATACATAGACACTCGGTCGTAGTTGGTCAAGTACCTTAAATTAATCATGGGAAATTTCATGCTATCAAGGCTTCATTCATTCATTTTATTGTAGATCGAAATAGATCGATAACTCAAAATCTTCGAATCGATGACAAACCTCTGTGAAAGGCTGAGTAGATGCTTTGAATCGGTTACATGGAATTACTAAACCATTCCTCTAAGACTGGAAATATACCACTTGAATGGTATTCAGGCACTTCGTTAGTTTGGGCTGCCGGGTGGTGTTTAATCTTTTCTTTTTTCTTTTGTATTCGTGACGGAAGGCGATAACACAACTAAAGGACTACCTGGACAAACGGTTGGGTCAGTTGACGGGACAGTTTGATGCATTGCTGAGCCTGTTTTAGTGCCTCCTTGCCATTGATCAAGCCTCTTTGACTGTAGGCTTGCGGAAAATTCTATTGAAATCCACGAATTCAAACTGTTTCCTAGTTTAATATAAAAAGGGTCGCCTCGTCAAGATTGAGAAGTATTCATTCAATAGCTACATTGGTTAGCCCATTAAGTCCCACTGTGCTGCAAATAGGATACAGATACTCCAGTAACTCGTATAAAACTCGTGCATGATTATATTAACATTGTTTGATTCTATAAGTTATTTATGAGGTTAGAAATGTCATTAAAAATTACGCTGTGCATTTAAATACGACTGTTGGGCTTTATCAATTGCATTGTTAATGTAGTTTTCTACGTTCAGTCTATTCAACGACAGACAGCAGTACGATGCTGCGGAACCTCATTTGCCACTGCCTGAAAATCCTTGGTTCATTTGCTGCCAGGCATTCGTTGAGTTAAGATATTAACACTTCATATTCTGCACCGCAGTGTTTGTTTGAGGTTTGAGTTCATTTATTGCCATGAATGGGTGCTTGCCGTAAACCATTGGTAGTTTTAACCAGCTTGAATGTAAATTCATTCGCTGGCTTGTAGTATGCCAAATTTCTCTTCAAACCCAATCAGTTGCTACGGGTACGATAGGGGCCCGTTCCCAATGTCAGGCATGGGGGAGATGCCTGTGTAACGGAGCGTATACTTGGTTCAATAAGATTCAAGGGAACCGGTATCTCCCTTGCATGGTAGATGTTTGCTTACCTTTTTATGGGTAGTAGTGCGTAGTTCAAAAAAATGTTAATGAAATTCCCCTGCTGATATGTGTATTGCATTGCCTGAGGACAGAACAACCCAGTGATCTCGCATGTGATGCGGTGTCTCTTCGTGCCAATAGACGCTGCCAACACGGCAGACGAAGGAAACGACATGACGTCGACGCTGATCACCGCGGTTGACCACCAGTGACTGATCTCACCTGGAGGTATAGGAATCGTGGTTCTTCCCCGCGAGTGAACATGCAATGCCATTTCTCATACCGTAGACAAAGTGGGCCTAAAATCCATTTACTTAACGGCACACTCTCCAGGGTTCGAGCTTACTGAGACACGTAACATCCCCAATGTGTCGATAAAGAGTTATAATCACCACAAGAAGTAAAGAGGGTAAAAATCATATTTTATTTTAGTATTAAAATACAACACTTCTAACGACAACACTATTGTGTCATTGGATCGCATTTTCAAGCCAAATTACTCCAGCCCAAAAGTGATTTCTGCAATTGATAGAAGTTAGATGTAAATAAACACACCTTCAACTGGTTAATATTTTGCTAAAATTTTGAAACTTATATCGATCACCAATGATACTAAACTTTTAAAAGAAATCTCGATAATTTTTTTAAATACAAATATTCAAAAAACCGATCTTAAGCGTTAGATTTGAACTCTATAATGAACACCATTTAATCTATATGCTTTAGAATATCGGAGGTAGTAATGAATGGATTATTTATGTGAATTCATAATTTTAATTAATGCCTTTAGTACCTTCTTCATTTTATCTTGTTATAAATTCCTTTCGTAAGTTGCAGTCCTTTAAATTTGTTCGTCCACATCAAAATAACGTTAGCATAACTAGATAGTACCATTTCCTTTTCGTGAATGGGAAATTTCACTTGTCAAATTATTTTCAAGCTCATTCCTTAGGCTCCAAAGTGACTCACTTTAACAAAGAGCTAATTCAAAACCTCAACCAAATCCCCTCTAATGCTAGATTATTTATCCACTACAAAACTTCCTCTAATTTATGGGCTGATGTTTATGTGTTCGTTTTAGTTAATGAAATTTTCGGCCCACTTAAGAAAGATTCCATACCAACTTCATTTCCAATTGACTAAAATCCTTTGGTTACCTAAGAAGATGTGGACGGCATTCCAACCTCAACTACATCGAATTGGGCAGCCAAAATGGAGTCATCTCCGTTCAGAGAGGCGTCAGCTGACATGGTAGGAGTTTTCCCGTCGCTCGGCCTCCATCGGACTTCGATTCAGCTGACCACAGAATGAGAGATAAGAAGAACAGAGTACCTCTGTGAGACGTTTTCACCGTCGCTGGCACTGAGCCAGCCAATCAAGAAGGACTACCCAAACTCGAGACACCTCGGCCACCGCTGATTGATCGTTGCCTGTTTACCCGTGGATTCACTAAAGGCAAAGCAGAATGTTGGAAGGGCTACCATATAAGTGCACAGCTAAAGGTAATTGATAAAATATTGACCACTTATATGATATTTGTAGCATTAGCATTTGATTACTTTCCGTGGGGTCGGAGCTTTTTGACGGTTTAGATAAGCGCCACTTAGTGACTCCTTAGGCCCTTATCAGCTTAGATGGCAATCCCGAGGAGAATTATACCTGACGATGAGCACTCACGATGATGATGTGGTGGTGCTTAAACATATTCAGGGCTCAATTCTAGCAAAGCCCCGTAATAGTAGGATCTAGCACTTTGCGTCCTAACTTGATCATCTGCTCATCCCCTAGGTTCTGTCCAAAGGCTACAAAATTTTAAGTGTCTTTAATCAATTTTAGTGACATCGGACGTCATTTTTATGTTAGGATTTATCCGTCACGGTCAATGCACTTCTCCAGGCGGTGTTACCATCCATTTATAGAATTTCTAAAAAAAATTCTGCAGACTAATTTCTATGCAATTTTTTGCTGCATAATTTGCTCCAACAGTGCAATAGAAACGAACTCCTTTCAGATGTTCTTCCAGTTTTGTTAATAGGAAAAAATCAGATGCGGCTAGATCTGGGCTTTATGGTGGATTTAGCAGCAATATCCATCGAAATTCTCCCATAATTTGTCACCCTTGCAGAATGCGCAAGTTCGTTGTCATGATGGAAGAGGATACCACGGTTTAGCTTCCCTGGGCGCCTTTTAGCCATTTCTGCTCTCAATTTCCTTAAAACTTCTACATAATAAGTCCTAGTGACCGTTGTTTGACCTTCTAATATGTCCACTATCGCAACCCCTTCCAAATTCCAGAAATTAGTAGCCATCACCTTGTTGACGGACCTTTCGCACTTGAATTTGATTGGACCAGCTTACCCACACGGACGCCACTGCTTGGACAGCTTTTTGATTCCAGATTATAATACTAATAAATAAAACAAGGTGTTTTCATTTGCTGCAATTTTGGTCAAAATCACTGTGGGCAGTTCACATCTGAGGTTTAGCTGATCTGGATGCAACTATTTAGGGAAATATCAAAACGAAAGCACTATCAGGCCTAAATTCTCATGCAGAATTGAATGAGCTGAACAAACGTTTATATTCAGAGTCTGAGCTATCTCAGAAACTGACGATCTTCCGTCTTCTTGGACTAGAGTTCTAACAGAATCAACATTATTAACATGTTTGAGGGTGCTGGTCTTCCACGACCTTCATCATCGTCAATAGCATCTCTGCCGTCTCTAAATTTTTCCATCCATTTGTAAACGCAAGTTTTTTTGGGGCATGGTCTTTAAAGCTTGAATGACCTCCCTTCCTTTCCAACCAAGTTTCACTAGAAATTTCATGTTGGTTCTTATCTCAAAAATCCCATCGAACAATGGGTGGTAGTCCATTGTTTTCAGCCTGCACCTGCGGGCGACTTCAAGTGACCAGTTTATAGTCTAGGTCAGATTCTTTCTGACTGACATGGTCTAACAGGTTAAACCTCTTAGTTTTTGTGTTTCTTATGAATTTCGCTTATTTTAAAATACCCCTCGAATATGCGAGATTTTAAAGCAAATGCTCGCCTTTCCTTGATAAGCATTTACAATTTAAAAAGTGCCGTTCTCATTTGTTTCTTACAGTTGATCGATCGGGTATCGCTTTAAATCTTTTTTGCCATTACAATTTAATTTATTCATTCTGTCTAACACAATGTGCTGCAATAAGCCGTCTGAACTCATCCATTGCAACACCTCTTGTGAATCTTAGTGATCTCGCTTTCCATCTGGCTATGAGATGACTCTTTATAGATGAAAAGCCAAAAGGCAGCTGCATGTACATACAGTTTAAATGTGAACGCATAGCTACATAGAATCCGTCGTTTTTCAGGAGGTTTATGCAAGAAATTCATATCAAACTGGTCACTGAAACCATGCAAACAAGGTTGTTTCGAGGTGAATGAATTTTGAATAAAGCATATTCTGTTACCTGATATGTAATTCACAAGTTGCGCGCCTCCAAAGGATATAATAGGCAACGTAGTGGTAACTAACCGTGAAATAAATAAATATTTTTGAAAATTTGAAAGAGCGGGAATGTATTTGCTTAAAGGGTGCCACTTAATAATTGATAGTATCGATCGCAGACAGACGGAAGGAACTCTGCGTCGAAGGTAAATGGAAAATTCTTTCCCTTATCTCAAAGCAGACAAAACCTGCTAGCACTATCCTCTTTTTTGTGTTAATTATGGCCAAATAATGATGACATTAAAAACGTGAGCGTAAATCATCGACAATGTTCCAATGCTGCCTGAGGCAATCGAGGTTAATTACTTGATGGTATGGAAGATTGGAGGAGGGGTAGGAAGTCGGAAAGAGAATGTGTAGATGAAAGCTTCTGCATTCCTTGGAAATGTACAAACCACATTGTCGCCATAGGGCAATTATTAAGCTCCCTGTATTGATTTCGATAAGCCCTCTAATTCGAGTGCTATTAGGGCTTTATATCTCGGAAAGTAGAGTGAAATGCTTAAAATAGCCTAATTTACCAAAATGCAACAACTTTAATAAGATAATTCCTGCGGTGACTTAATCTCCAAGAACGTTCAATGAAAAATTCCAGCCTGTTCTCAGGTGACTCATATCACTTTGAGAGGGAATATAGTTGCAGCAATTCACATTGTAGAAAGTGCGAAATTTATTCAGATGAGAAAATTATGTACTGAATCAAATTCTTTTTTTCGAACAACATATAACGCAAACGAAATTGAAACTGAACTGATATTTTACTTTGAAGATATTGCATTTCTCCAAATAAATATGTTTTCAGGTAGTTCATGCATCCTGGTGGTTTTGTTGTTCCCTTGCTCAGTTAAAAATTCCTCACACGCAACAAATTCACTGGTTCATCTCTCTAATTTCATCAAAATAAACTTCAGTTGCATATTTCTGTAAATCTCAGTAAATTTCAATAAGGGAAATCTGAACTCAAGATTTTCTAAGTTTCTTCCTAATTCAAAAACGAACCTGCAATACAAAAACTAGTGCATTTGTATATCAGGTTGTGACCTAAACTCAATTAAAGAGAAAATTGATTAAATATTGCATATAATTTAAGATTCAATCAGTAATATACTTGCAATAACTATCTATGACTTCCTTCCGTCCGCTAACGAACATGTTTACATCTCCATTTCTCTAAAATTCTTTTGAACTTGATTAATCGAAGAACTCGCAAATGCAATTTTCAAACTTGATTGACATGTTTTCAAGAAGCCTTCCAGGAAATTCATGTTAACGCATTTGCTTCCGTCTTTTTAAAGCAGACCGAGGTATTTATATAGCCCACTTTTCTTACGAAGAGGCAATCAAAAATTTCGTACAAACAGCCAATTATCAACCGAATGAGGCAATTTACGCCTATGTTTAACATGAAAAATACCATAATAAGAACGCGTTTGCGCTTTCGTGCTTTTCACATGCTTGAAATTGCTCACATGCTTTCATTGGACTCTAAAGAAATTGAAGTTTACCCTGTTCCGGTACCCGGATCGGACTTTCTTATGGACGATTTACTGGAAGGATTGCATAAAGCCATCAAATCAATTGACTGCAGGCCTGCAAAACATATGAAAATACATATGAAAAAGTTACTCTGGAATCTATAAAATCGTTATTGTTTGAGCGTTCATCTGGTAGATTTTATTATTCAAATTTAAATTTGAGAAATTCTGGGGAAACGAGGAACCAAATTGCTGTTAGACATTCAAGGCTTCTTTGGATATAACTTAAAACGGCTTATGATTTCTAGAAACAATGGACGAAAAACAAAATATAAGTTTAAATAAAAAGTGACACCAGTTAATATTTACAGTAATGACAAATCCATATGTCTAGTTACGCATGTTTGACATGATTTTCCCCTTTTTGATATTCATAATAATCTCACGAGACGTCCTAATCTCTCGGTTTTAAGCCAAATATTTACCCAAACGATGTTCCTGGATTAATTTCTAATTTGATTTGTTAAAAATAAAGACGCTAGAACTATAGCTAAAAGAATAACCGTTTTGCATAAATTATTCCTTTCTCTAGAAATGATGATCTTAACGAAATAATCCACACTGATCCAGCGGTTAGTTTACATTAGACGATACAAATTTTTGACATCATTCGTAATATAAAATCTGAAATTAAAGCTCTTCTAATACATTTACCTGAAATGAAAGCATACATCTCCAATGCCTCAGTGCTATTTAAAAACATTTTCTTCCTTATGAAAGATATTATAAAGCCATCAAATATTTTATTTTAATTCAAACTCATGGCGATTGATTTTTGATTTTAGGTCAGTTCAGAGATATTCGCAAAGTGCAATCTGAAACGATTTATTTTTCTTTCAAACAGTGTTCAATACGTATTACCGCAATACCGTAATGTGTCCTCGCTGATTCAAAAACGAGATTTCTTGTGGAGAAATTATTGTTCAGCTTGATGTTAGCTTTTATTTCAATTTTTTTAAAAACTTATTCGACTGTTTAAGGCAAATGATTTTTCCTCATTTTCTATCGAAAATCCTTTACATTGCCAAATTGCAAAACGTTAAAGATTTAGGATTACGTAAACAGAGGTAGAATTTTATTTCTCTAGATTAACTTGACCATTTATTTTGAGGGTAAATTCCGTAAAAGCATTGAAAATTTTTATTCCGCTAACAAATATTAATACGAAAAATTTAATTCGACTGCAGCATGCTTCTTTTTTAATAAGACGCATACCCATGTTAACATGCACTGAATTTCTTTTCAAAACTTATTTGCCAAGATATTGCTCTTGCAAGATAAATGAGTTTTCCATTTTTGTGCTGCGCAAAATAAATTCCGGCAATTTCCAAGGCTGAAGAATTTACAATGTGTTTTAGCAAGAAACATCCCAATGTGAGGTTTATAATAAATCAACATGGCTTACCTCTAGAAATTAAATAAAAGAATCTTTAAAAATATAATGCATTTGTTCAGAGAAATCATCATATAATGGACTCGAATTCAATAATCTTTTTTCTTGCAAATCTCAGCTTAATTATAATGAAGCATCATGAATATCTGGAACATTATCTTAATGGAAGCTTAAACATCACCTTTAGATCAAATTTGCATATATATATATATATATATATATCCAAATTTATAATATCTAAACATTATTTAAAGTAAATTGCTCAATTGGGAAGCTAGTCGATATTATTATCAAGCAGCCTGAGTTGATATATTGAAAGCATAAACCTAGCAAATTAATTAAACAATTTTGGGAGACTTTCAGAAGCTGATAATAATACTAGTTTAATAATATATTACAATTTGGGAGATAACTTAGAGCCTGGTTCTACTCGTGGGATTGGAATATTTAAAATCTTGAAGTCCAACACATGAATTCTGCATTCACAGCATTCCGGTCTTTTTTTGAAAGAATGCAATGCAATTACACATAAACACCTTATGCTACATATTAATATTTTCAATTCAACTTCCAACCTTCTTCTGTGGTCTACGACCGTTTTTAATATGAATGTGCTCAGTTATACCCTGAAGATTTAAGAGCGGTAGTCGTTTGTTGCAGAAATGCTCTAGAAAGCGGAGAGGAGAGACTCATAGAGATTCACGGGTCCAATTTTGATCAATCACGACTCAAATCGAGAAGGCTAAAATAAATTCTCTTTTACCGAATGCTTTCCATAAAATCAATTCATTTATAGAGGCTCCATGGACAAAAAATTTGAGAAAGAGGAGACTCATGCATCGTTTCCAGAAAAGTCACGTCAAATCGAATGTCCCTTTCATTTAAAGCAACTTATTTAACCTAATGGCCCTCAATTGCTAAGGTGGTGGGAGATAATTGAGCAAAATGACAAAATCGACCTTTAGAGTTCTGCGGTTCAACATAGCTATCCCCATCATATGTGTCTGCATGTCGAACCGGTCTTTCGCCTCTCTTGGCTATGAGGTTTAACGCCACCTTTCAAGTCATCGTACTTAACTCACTCGGAAAATTTTCAGAAAAGGTTTGCGTTTTCAAGTGTGAAATCGATTGTTTTCCTTAGCAAAAGTAACCCTCGTGATCCATGTAACATTCATAGTCAAACCAGCTTAAGAGATTTGAGCAACGCCAAATCCTTGGATGTGGTTCCTTTTTAAGACAACGCAACCAAGCAATCGTTAAAAGAGAGTAAAGTTGCTTGCCCTCTCATAAAGTGGCCCATAATCTCTATTTTGAGGTCGTTTTTGCAGGGTGTTCCAAGGATCGCAAAGACATCATTCATTTCTAGAGGTTAAGACGTCAAATCAACGTTCAGTCCACTGCCATCCCTCCAATTAAACCCTTGTTGCCAAAGACGGCAAAAATCAGACAAAGCAGGTCTTGTTGCCCTGTGCCTGGCTTCGACGGCGTATTCCTGGTTGAGATTTAGAAGGAACGTCTAGTACGTGCAGTCGTAGATCGTGCCCCGTAGTTCAGCCTTGTCCAGGCTTCCCACCTCCTCGCAATACTCGTATGCAAACTACCTTTCCAGGTTTTCCCTGAGCAGATACCCCAAGCGCAAGTGAAAACACCGCAGAAAAGGCTTTGAGACGGTGTCTACAGTCACAACAGTTTCTCCTACTCCTAGTGCTTCCTTTGAATTATGACATTGTGGTGACCTCATAAAGCCACAAGACCCACCGTACCAGTCAACAGGGTACCCCTAGATTAACTAAGAGCCTCGTCGCAACTGGTTGCTTTATCAGTTTCTTTACTTCAAACCAAATCGTTTCACCTGTACAATATAGACTTTTGAGTGCTAACACCATGCATTAGCCATAGCCGCTTTTGTCTGTGAGTTTAAAAGCACTGAACTCAACTTCTACACTGTTTCTTTAAAATGAAGCAAAAAAGCATTATCCCAAATGAGTCATTGGCATATTTGGAGTTTATCTAGGATCAAGAAATTGCTAATAGGCTTTGCTGGATTATTTCCTAATATCTTGAACTACCGTTCATTTGTCTAAATAAATTTGTAAATCTATTTATCACAAATATTTCTTTCTTGCTAAGTTAAAAACTGGTTGCTCATAGTTAGGCTGTGAAAGGAAAATAATCGGCTACAAATTGCTTTTCTTTACGAATTCCGAAGGGATTACTGGCGTCTGTAAAATTTTCCTGTGTTATCCATGTCACTTCCTTGATACCTGTTTCCGTAAGATGAATCGTGTCTATAACATTTTGCCTTTATCATTTTTTTAGCATTGGTAGTCATTATAAACTGCGCGTTTTTAAATATTTACCTGTTTTGATCAAGCGTTCAAAAAAATTAATATAACTTTTGTGTTTTTGATAAATGTCGGTCAACTTTCCTAAGACTGTTGTACTTCTCCTAGAGATTGGGACTTTGGGCATGTTCTCTTATCCACCATTAAATTTCATTTCGTAGTTCTTTTGAATATAGGGACGACATTTAGTGTTTTAAGACATAATTTCTTCTTTCAATTCACACAATTTAACGCTCCTCAATATATTATAATCATAAACCCAATGTAAGTTTGAATAACAAAAAAGTAGGAGGCTTTCATGAAGCCTTCATGCACAAATTCAAGAGCGAACGAACGATCTGTGAAAATCCATAACCCCTTTGATCTAATTTTTTTCATAAATATTAAGTAACCAGCATCACAACTGCTTTCTAAATTGGCGTTGAATGAATCCGGGATTCAAATGAAATGTCGAATATATAAGTGCGTTTCAGTCGAACTCAACCAAATGGTGTGTTGTTTGCAAATTCCGCAATGAGCATCTAGTTCTATTTTTACAAGCATCTGTAAAGCATTTGTTTTAAATTTTAAATTTTTCGTACAAAACAGGCGAAAGATTCAAACCGCATTCAATTCCTAATCTGTTATTAGTTCTAACAAATTCCTTAGAACACTGAATTCGGTAGGCTATTTATGATTGAGAAAATTGTTTAAGTGTTAAAAGACCTGGAGCATCGCGGAAATTACATAAGTAATTGTATCCTACTTTTGAATTCTAATGACGCGGATATTATTTCATGGGGTTAGCGGTGGATTGGTAAGAAACACACGCTGATAATCGAGACAGCGAAGTTAATCTTTATCATTATAAAGCTTTCGCTGCATCGTATTTTTCCGCTGGAATAGCCGACAATAAATATGGCAATATAGCTCTTCAGTCCCTCATGCGCCTTACAGAACTCACGGCAACGTTACAAGAATATCGTAATTATTAAATATCCATTCAATGCTAAGACATAAAAGACTGCAAATATTGAGCTACTAGAACTTTGTTTTCCCAAAAAAATGTATTAATTATGCCGTCAACCGTCATTGGCAACTGAATTAAGAGATCATAGTGACTTTAGAGATGGAATGGTATTTCCAAAATTGCACTCATTCCGAAAAGCCACACTCTTCCCTAAAAACTGTGGTGTTTATATACGGAGGTGTATATTCTAATTTCTACTAAGTAGCGTGCCTGGTTGATATTCAAGCCTGATAAGGCAAGCTATATACACAAGCACTACCAAACACCTGGCTTCTATTCGTCATAGGTATTACAGAACCGCATTCCCTATCCGAATTTCGCACTTAAAATCGCATTGATTCATTTATCGCTTTCACAAGCCAATCAGAGGTGTTGTCATCAAGTCTATTTTTTCATTCATCATTCACGCAGAAATTCACCATGGCCTTTAAAACGTAATATGCTAAGTTCTTGAAAAGAAATATTTAAAGTATCTGCACACATTTAAATCCGATGAAAATCTCCATATTCCGATAGTTAGACAAGCCCTCTTCGTCAAGGTCAACCACAAGGCAAGACAGGGAAGCAACGACAGACAAAAAACCAGTAACTTGGTCTTTTTATTTGGGAGCAGTGTTACAAGAAATGTTTTCCTAAGTGCTGAAGACGATTTGCCAGACTTTGCCAAACCATAAAGCCGCTTTTTATTTTTAGAGTAAACTGTCCACTTTAGGCATGACTACACTTCCGAACTCAGTCGGATTAGTATCTCTTTTACCCAGAGTTTCATATTGAAAGACTTTTTCATACCCACTTTTCCAAGTCCTTAAACAGTGAAACCTTTTCAAACAGTCGTTCTTACTAAAAAATATTGATCATAGTCTTCTGTGATTGGTAGTTTTCCTATTATAAAAGGCCTATCGAAACAGGTAGTAAGGTCTGGTTTTAACAAAATCAATAGGAGATAGAGTCTGAACATTTTGACCTAGGTTAGAGTTCATTTTAATTAAGTATTTATTAATTGACCCACACGGAGTGTAACCAAATAGTGAATGGCTTTGTAGAGAACGATGTCAATAAATGTTGATCAATGAGCAATATTCTGTAATTTATAATTATACAAAATCATAGAAAAACAGCTTATGGAATTTACTGTTTAGAGAAATGTAGCGAATAACCCTGTGTCAAGCAGCCTCTATAACTCCTTTGGAGCCTCAATATTATCAAATTTCTGATGTATAAAGTTAAAATTTCAGCTAAAGAAAAAGCTCTGAAATACTTAAACAATGCTTGAGCTTGGTTTCTATTTACATCTCATTAATGTTATACAATATGGAGAGTTATATCAATGAACTCTGCAAAGCAAACCTGTGAACATGCTACTCTTGGGCGATTCTCAGCAAATGTAGGCAAGAAAACTGGAAAAAAGACTAGCTCACATGGATTTATCATGCTAATTCATATTTCAACATACATTAAGAATTTAGTCTCTATTTTTCTAGAGATATTTATTTCTCGGCACAATTTTCACTATTAGATATTGCAGATTCTAGTGTAGAAATTCATGCGTGTAGCCTACGTTAGGAAAGGATGTGTTTTCAGGTACCTTAATTTGGGTTTATCGAGTACATTGGTCAACACCTAGGCTAACCAAGTAACCACTAATTTGCCTGATTCAATATAAATGCAGTGAGTGGTGTAAAGTACGAAAGCCAGGAGACAGCACTCTTAAGCTACTGGATAAATCAAGAGTCATGCCAGGAGATTGTGGGTGCGTTTGCACACTCTAAAGCTACATATCTTGCAAGTGAATCTCGTTTTATCAGCTTGACGTAGTGACACCTTCTTGCTCAACATCCAATAAAAGTTAACTAGCGCGATACAAAAGGACATAGTTGCCAACTTCAAAAAATGTACCATGTAAAGCAGAGAGCAATGGAATTCATGTTGATCGATAAATTGGTGTCCGCTAAGCTTAATTCAAACAGGATATGGACAGTTTTTTTGGTTAGCGAGGATATTCATGTTTATCAGAAATTTGAAACAGCTTTCTGTTATCCGGTATGTCTTTCACAGCACTAGTCGACAACACGTCTGACGAACTAATATATTACATAGTTCTGTGATTCACTTTCAAAATACCATTATTTATCTGAGGCAATTTTCGCGAATCTCGCAGTAGTTAATGGGTTGTTAATGAAATTTCCTGTTGACATGGGCATTGCTTTGCTTGAGAACAGAACGACACTGCGAGCTCGCACGTGATGCAGTGTCTCTTCGTGCCAACAGACTTTGACTGCCACGGCGGACGAGGGCAACGATGTGACGTCGACGCTGATCACCGAGGTTAAACAACAGTGACTGATCTTACCGGAATGCATAGGAATCGCGGTTCCTACCTAGCAGTTTAACGTGAAATGCCATATCTCGGACCGTTGACAAGGTGGGCTCATAACCACTCATAACCCCCTCCAGGGTTCTCGCGTTTCGGCTGCGTAGCATGCGTGATGGGTGGACAAAGAGTAATAATTACCACAAGAAGAGGAGAAGGTGACAAGATATATGGGCGCAGGGTAGTATCATTAATTTTATTGTTATTATTAAAAATGTGGAGGGTTTATGAGAGGAGTCTGGACAAGACCAGCTGCCTTTGTATCTGTCGGGTCGCTAATTGTCAAACTAATTCTGTTGTCCGGATTGAGGCTTCGGCGTCTAAAAATTAAAGTCAAAGAGGCATATATTATCTGCCATTAGGCTCAATTCACTTCTCTTAGCTTTCTTAGACAGCCTTAGCTTTTCAGGTGGTCAGTGTTGTGGTCTTCTCCTGACACCCTCTTAAACCCTTCCAATGTTTAATAATCAAAATGATACTACTACCATGTGCTCTTAATTCTTGTCACCTTCTCCTCCTCTTGTGGCGGTTATAACTCTTTGACCACCCAAATAAAAATGATTTTCCTTTGCCTTTATTTCATCTTCATTCGATGAGTACTCTCTTTAATTGCATCAACTGACGATTAAAGATATCACGTACATGACTAAAGGCGACGACAATGATAACGAAGATGGTTACGATGATGCAAACGTTGGCATTGTCAAGGTCTAAGCAAACAGAATTTGTGAAAAGAACTTAACCATTTTAGATAACTGAAACCGAAGAACTGAGGTGAAAAATTAAGCCTATATATTGTGATACGCCTTCGAGAAACTGACTCATATGACTCATCCCGATGCACAGTAGAAATGACCACACGCAGCTTCTCTCTTATTAACCACTCACTTTTAGTAGTGACTCCTTAATGACCGATGCAATGAGCACTACCCCTAACGTAATTCTAAACGGTTTCTTGTGTCCTGGGCAGCAGGACGAGACTTAGTGATTAGTTACCATGGTGGCGCACAAATGCTCTCGAGAAGGTCAAATGTTAACCAAGGCAACAAGGATCTAAATGTTTCTAAGTATTCCCATTTATCATTTTTTGCCAAGGCATACATTACAATTATTCGTCACTTTAGCTGGCGCTTAAATTCTAACACAACAAGACTTTAACACTTACGAATAAAAATAATGCTTTTTTAATACTGTTTTCGGTTAAATATTCGAAGTACATTTAAATCGAGATGGGTGGTCAGTACAATAATTCATTAAAAGTCTATGAAATTAAATGCTGGTACTTCCAGTAATTGACTAGATTTTTGTCCAACAAAGATGCAACTTAAAAATTACAAGTATACAAGGATAACAGAATGTTAAATACCATGGTTTTTATTAAAAATCATCCGGATATTTATTGCCACTCTGATGACGAAGACAATTTCAAGGCCAAAAAGACATAAATATCACTATTCATTTGCTGATATAGTAAGAGTATTTGGTGAGTATCTATTCAAAAACGGGGTGAATGCATGAGGATTGTGCCTAGCCAGGTAGCATATCTCAAATGATTTGCAATCAGATTAGACCACCCAACAAATTGTTTAGATGCAATAGTATTATTGATGTCAATTTTTTAGAATGAAACTATCAAACAATTTTACTGCCCAATTGAAGCGCCTTTTATTTTCGTTGGTTAACGCTTTATGCACTTCTGTCCAATCACCCTGGTGTTTTAGCGGTGGCAGCTATGGCAAATGCGTCTTTGCATTCCGGGACTTGACCTATACCAGCACTTGACCCCGCGAAAGAAATTAAAATGATGCATTATTTGTTCATGGGATTGACAGATGTATCAGATATATTGTTTTCATTTTACCTATAATTTTAAAATTTTGAAAAAAATTACAAGAATCACAATTTAACATTGCATGTCTAACAATATGCGTTTGGTTGATTAGGAACCTAATATTAAGACGAGAGAAAATAACTAGATAATTAGCAAACTTCGGTAGCATGGCCGGAAAATTAGAACCATGACAACCCAACGTCCTCTATATGTTTCTTGTGGAAACACCCATCGATATATATTCGACATGAACCACAACAAATCACTAACTGTCACCTAAACTGGTAGGTCCTCATTAAATAAGTTATAATCATTTAAAATGCTCTTCGATGCTTTGAATAACAGTGGCTTTGTTAGGAAGAAAGATGCAATTTAAACGCAAACGCAGTTTTACTTAAATTAACGCTTTTACTAGTGTCTTGTTCCCCCTGCTAAATGATTGGGTAGAAGAAATCGTTTAACGTGTTTATTAAATCGCCTCGCTTTAATAATTTCGATTACACTGAAAGCAAGCCAAAACAATTTAATATGGCGTATTAAATGCGATATCACTGTGCCGAGGACTTATAGCATTTTCCTGTGTATTGCCTGGTTACGTGGCCGCAGGTACCGTTGATTGAGAATGCAGGGGTGATCATTTCAAGACAAATTTCCAAATTAAATTCTAAGGTCACAGAAATCGGAAGTGTTCAGGATACATTTTCATCCCAAAGTAGTCCTAATTGGCATGTAATTATATCGGTATCGTACACAAGTAATCCTAAGGTCTCCAACGCAACAACGGTTCATGATGTAAACAAGGTAATTTATGAGAAATCAGTAACTATGCTCGACATTGCATAAATCATGAACGGTTTAATGCCTAATGATTGTAATAATGTAACTATGAGTATCCGCGGTGTCGAATTACCAATTTCCATAACAAGACAATATCAATCAATAAATGTAAAATCTATACGGAAGAGGAATCTGTCCTGTGGAATTTAAAGATCCACCGTTGCTGCTCTCAATACAGAATGACCTTGAAATATCGCCTAATTAACTGCAAAAAGCGCTTAGTTAATGTTGTCGTAAACAATGATGTACTGATAAAGACAGCAGCATCCGACCAAATTACGAATGAAAGTAGATATTAATGATTGTATTTACAGGATTGAAATGTTCAGGCGCATAACTAGCAGGATCATCCAAATATCAGGCATTTGCTCGAAACAATACACACAGTCCTAAAAAGGCTATACTTGAAATCCAAGGCAAATGATTCGGTCAACCTACCGTGACAAGAGCCTTCCAAGCCCTCCACAACGCTACAATAAGGTGAATGGGTGAGATGCTGCTAAGGCTGCATGAATGCATGAAACCTAGTGCCAGTGACGTTTGCATCAAATCTATTCCTAATAAGTGCTAGCAAAGATTTGTATGGAGGGCTGGATGGGTCTTTGTTCAGCCTTGCCGCTGCCACCGGCGCAGC